>PTRB01000126.1:0-91304 GCA_025094155.1 Lichtheimia hyalospora FSU 10163
TGTTTGCTAATAATAGTGATGATGCTATCATTGAAATAGTTTCTTTATCATGCAATGCAAGTCTTGGGCATTATCTTCTTGGGTTCGACTCCCAGCATGATACATTACATGAATGATTGCTGATCGATTGTTTATGTTGGCAGCAGTTATAAGATCATTATCGTTGGAATAGAGTAATACATATAAACCAAATACATTTATTGATCCTTGAAACAATATAACGAACTATTGCTATGTGCGATTACAATGAAAGTGTTTTTATCAATATAAGAAAGCAAAAGCTAGCATAATGAAAGCCAAATTCTTAGTTCACCAGCAAAAGGCAAATAAGCCATTATGATTACTGGATCCATCCCCTTCAGGACGAAGACCTGATTTGGCAGCGAAGGGGAAAAAGGACATCCGTTCCGGGAGATGATGTGTCTCGAGATAGCCAGGGTCCTCCAGGCTCTGTTGCACTGGTCAAGAGACCAATGATAATGAATAATATAATCTGGAACGGCATGCAAGCCCATCCTTTCCAGGATTCCAAACCACACCATCCCATCCTTTCCCAGACTCCAAACCATGCCACCCTTATCAATATGCAAACAGCACTCCAACATTGGCTGGCAACCCTTTGGATCCATGACAAATCTGTTGACAAAACTCAATCTGCGGCATAGGAGTGTGACAATCGACAAATGCCTGACTTGACCAACACAGTTGACTATCGGGGGGAAACCCATCGAGCCACTCGACGATTGCATGCATGATCCGCACAAAGAGAGCCTTCAGTTTTTCTGGTTGAGTTTAACTTCCTCGAGGAGAATAACCCAAGACTCCAAAGAAAAAGACCTAGAAGTGCCCCAATCGCCTACATGGTTAGCAATAACGCTGAGACAAGCTGTAAAGGTTTAGGGTTAGTAAAGCTTTGACTATTGAATCATGCTGCAAAAGTGCTTTAAGCGAGGGCCAACTCATGCAGTTGTCAATTGCCGGGTTGAGAAGGGTATGAAGAGACACACACACAGACCACGTCCGCAGCTTATTAAATCGCGCTCCCCACACACTTGATGACGTTTCTATGGGAATTAGTTCACCGCTCGTTACTCAGGTTACCTCCCAGACATTGGCTCCTTTATATCATACACCCACACACTTGACGCATTTCCATGTATCTAGTAATCACTTATATCTCTGTACTATTCTAGTCGTTATTAAAGTTTTGGGAATTTGAAATCGGTTCTTAAGGATGGATTCGCAACAATGAATGGTCACCGAGAAATAATAGGGGATTCGCATCACTTTGTGCTGGTTTTGCGCGAATCATGCAGTAATTTTTCAACAAAAATCGCCTTCCATTGCTGATATATGATGATTTGATGATGTGATTACTGCAGAGTTTCATTCAAGTTTATCCTTCCAATGCAAGATTTAGCATCTTGCTTTTTTCATTCATAAAGACAAGAATGATGATAACAATGAATGATACAAAATATATGGCATTATGTATTGCGCAT
Source organism: Lichtheimia hyalospora FSU 10163 (assembly GCA_025094155.1). Lineage (NCBI taxonomy): Eukaryota > Fungi > Mucoromycota > Mucoromycetes > Mucorales > Lichtheimiaceae > Lichtheimia > Lichtheimia hyalospora. The sequence continues at coordinate 1,503 of PTRB01000126.1, forward strand.
GATAAATGTGAAATAGAAGAGATAAAACAGTATACTATAATATGTTATATTCCATTGAGAACGCTTCTGTACTTGTTTGCTATGGTGATGGCATAAGGAGGTGAATGTTGACATGCCTTCGCAATGAAAAATTCAGATAAGATGGTATACGAAGTAGGGATAGGACCCAAGCTCGGATGATACAAACACGAATGTCACCTTGAATAAAGTATAGATCATGTGTATGATAAGACTGAACGGTGTGTATCGGTTCACGATCTTTGATCTTTTTTTTGTTGCCTTCAATTATTATCCCCACCATATATACCTGCAGGTTTGTCATCGCTTTCTTTATCATCTGCAACTGTGAAGACACTGCCATCCGAACACAGATAATGACTTTGCCATGTAATGGACGGCATTTCATTTAACGGACCTTACACATCTAAGCTTCAGATACTACCATGCTCGACTTTGCATAGGTAAGGTCTGCTATGTATGAGAGTATTATCGATTTCAGTATATCTCTAATAACAGCTCAAGTTCTAGTGTAAAGAGCATGTATATAATGTAAAGGCATGCACAGTGTGATTCATGTGGCGATGAATGATACAGCCTCCATATCTTAGCAAATGCTATGTATGCATCTACGGAGAATATTCGAAGCATCAATCCAGCAGTGTGGATCATGATAAACTAAGCGATGTATTAATAGTGGGTGCAATTACCCATGGTCATGAATTAGGCTGAAACATCCAACATTGGGCAAGAAACAAGTTTTTTGTTGTGTGGAACTGTTGAGTGAATTTATACTATGCTCTCACATTCATAGATTGTTTTCGCCATACAAGGTGGTTAGCAAGTCAGCTTATTGTTCAGAGCACATGCTATCGGGGAAAGGAGTAAAAATGTACATAATCCGATATCGTAAAAGTGGTGTCATGGACAAGTAGGGCATGTGTTACACTTGCACGTGCAATGCATCTTGGTACAAAATCAAGATGTTGGGATCAACATTTCCCGTCGTGACTATGCCGCACAGATAACATCACACAAGGAGCAGCTACATGGCCTTTTCCTCAACTGACCAAAAAGTCGTACCATGAAATCTGGTACTACCAGCGGCATGTCGCACGAAATATAGGCAATGAGCTCTGATCAATGTGGAAAACTACTGGGTTCTTTCTTGAGCTTAAGAACAAGATTGTAGTGCATATCAAGTAATAAAGTTGACATCCCAAACCAATTTAAGGAGTACAAAGATTGCTGTCGCATTACATCATTGATCAGTGTTCATACATAAAATGCTGAGCATGGAAAAAGGAGCGTTGTTGGGTATGCAGTTACAAGCTGTTTCCAATCCACTAGCGGGGATAGGAACGTTGGCATTTTAGTGAAATGGGCGCTTGGGAGAAATATAACGTGCCGTAATGCAGTTCTTTCACCTTGGCACCAGGTATTTCTAATTCTGATGCCTGGATTTTGTCTTTATTCCACAATTTAATGGTCATTTCCTTTACTACTAAGGATCCAATGTTAATATGTGTAATGGAATCTGATGATTTCCAAGGATTAAAGGCATTGTTTTGTGTACAATGAACCGCCGCTTAACATGTTTGGTACACAAACATCTCATCCATTGCATGAATGAAATGCATGAATATTCTCTCAAATCAAAGTCGACATTCAAAGTATACAATCTGAGGAGATATGTCCACTAAATCGCACATTCTAATACTGTAAGTGGCAAAGGTGAGTACATCCAATGGATCATGTGGTGTATAGGATAAACATTTATCGATAACGAATGCGTGTGTCATATATCTTTTAATAATCAAACATCAAGCTAGCATACTATCATACTTGGTGTCGAAAATGCAAAGATATAAGCATTCTGATACTAACAGGAACGCCAAATAATGAAGAGCGACAAAAGAATTCGTCCCATTTCACTAAAATGCCCATGCTATGTCGATATTCAAACCCCGTTGTTGGATCTGGTGAGAAAACAGATTATTCTCCCTTGTCCTAAGCCTGATCATTGTAGCAAGCGGATTTCTCTCCGTTGTTGTCATGGAGAGGAATATAACGATGTGCAGGTTACTGACTATATAGGGAAATTGGTCATCATGTTGACAAAGATGATCCAAGTATTGGGGGTTGATATCATATCCACATGGAAGATGCATGTTCCATTAACATGACCCTAGCAACGTGGGATAGGGAATATGCATGCGGGGAGGGGGAGAAACAAGTGGCGTAATACATGGTTTGTTTGAAACAAGCAGCTGCATGGCAAAGTAAATCTTCAGTTTATAGGTGTGGTTCCACATTATTGGGAGCGGGAAAATCAAAGCGAATATACATTTGTGATGATAACGTGAGTGATAGTAGTAGTAGTAGTAGTGGTAGAATAGATAAGGGAGTTGAAGGAATATGGGGCTCGACCAGATACAGGAATAGGTTTTCTCCTTGATGAACCCAGTTCAAAAAAGCATTGATTGTCTCATAGAAAGAAATGGCGGGCTTTGCTATAATACCATGTTAATAGTGGAACTGATTCTTTTTATGGAGATTAGGTGGTACGACATCATCTCGCAATTCCTTGTACCTTTGTTCACTTTGCACATTTCTTTTTCCTTTCTTCCCTTTCTCGGGCATGTTATGTGCTTACTATGGCCACGTTTCCGAAAATCATTTGCCGAGTCAGGGCCATTTATCCTTTTTCTTCTAAAGAACCAGCGTCCCTGAGCTTTGACAAGGATGATTACATTGATGTGCTTGCCCAACTTGATTCTGGTTGGTGGGATGGATGGTAATTGACCGTTTTTATATACTCTCTTTCAATTCTTTTATTCACTTATTCAACCAGGTGTGGTGGATCGCGAGGCTGGTTTCCGAGCAATTACGTAGAGATCGTAGAGGAGAATCCTGAAGGACCAATGCCACCATCACCGGCACCCACAAACAAGACTCATTCATCACCCATGGTTGATCCTAAACGAGGTGATTTACGCCAACATTCTCGAAGACAACGCAGCAATAGCACCACACAACATCGATTATCATTAAAGACATTGAGTAATATATCATCCAATATGTCTACACCAGTACCACGACGTGCACCACCAGCAGCGACAACACCACCAGTAACGAGTCCTATTATCAGTAATGGCAGTAAATTTGGATGGACTGCAGCAAGTAATCGCACCAGTAACAGCACTGTATCTGATGGAAGCGTGTACAACTTACCCGAGGGTTGGTCAGCACAATTGGCTGAGGATGGTACAACTCGCTACTATTATAATCATCGCACTGGCAAAATGCAATATGATCATCCAGGATTTGGGTTTTCCGATGGAGAATACGATAGTGAATATGAAGCATCCATGGATGATACAAGTTATTATTCAGATGAAGATTATGAGGATGAACGATATCAACATTCTCGTCTTGCTACTATGCGACGCATGTCGAATCGACTTAGTCTTGATTCATTGCCTGCCAATGTCGATACACCCGCTACTGCTTTTTCAGATGATTTCAAGGCAAGTTTTTATTTTACATGTGCATTCATTATAAGCTAACTTGCATGTTTAGCAACCGCCACCATTGCAAGAATCCGCTGCCATGTCCCATTGGGTACAACGTGTGACACCGCAGGGTCGGGAGTACTATTGCAATTTGGTGACACAAGAGACTACCTGGGATTATGGCGAGATTGACCAAGCAACCGGTCGACTGGTAATTATTGTCGTTTCAACACGTGTTTTCCTTATAAAAGATTTCTCCTTCTAATCCGACATACATTATTTTATCCGGAATCCACTTTATATAGAAGCATAGCCAACAAGATTCAGATTCGGACACTGACGAACCTATTGGACGTACAACTACTTCTCATACCCATCAATCATCCAATCATGCAGCTGAGCTCATTAATCCTAGCAACAATGGCGATAGCACGTGTTCTAGCCCTACTACACCCATTCGAGATGAACCTTTGACATGGCATAAACTCGCTAGTACAACAGCTATGGCTATTCATCATCTTAATATGGCTGCTCAGCGTGGTGAACGTGATGCCTTTGTTGAAGATGCATCTTCTGTAGTGGTATCCATTCGCATGATGTTATATGCATCAGGCATGCTTGACAAGGATTCGAATCATATGCAGGATCGTATGCTTCGTGACCCACATCGTGCTGTTATGGCTGCTCTTTCCAAATTGGTGCTTTCAGTAAAGACGGCTTCCGAAGGTTCACACAAAACAATTCAACCCGAGTTGCTTCATCGTGTTCAGCGTGATGCAGGAGATGTATTAGCAGCTGTACGAAGCTTTGTTACTGTATGCCAAGAACGGCGTGTCAAGGTGGAGCAAGTTAAACCACAACTCATGTTTGATACGGATACATCTACGATTTCAAATGAAAGCACCACTCTTGTTACTTCCAACACAGCTGTTGAATTTGATCCTGAGGCGACACGTATTGCTACTGGTTTGGGCCAAAAGTCAAAGTACCCTCTAAATCAGGATCTACTTGTCAGTTTACAAACCCATGCGAACCAAGTATATGGTTCAACCAACGCATTGTGCAGCAAGGCGGCTGAGCTCAATACCAACGAGGATGGAAAATCACTCTCAACTGTGATTCTCCTATTTAGGAGCTTGTCAATGCAAATTGGCCAATATCTCAGCATTCTCGAAGACATTGATTTGGTTAACATTGATGATTCCAAGATTCCGTCGCTTGGTGATTATCTCGTCAATAAGCAAAAATTGTACAATGCTGTCGGCGTGCTATTTGGGGTCGTGCAATCTCTCAGCAGTAACCGAATCGATGCCAGTCAATGTGTTCAAGATATAAATGAAGCAGTGCAATCCGTTGAGAACACAATCAAGTTGATTCTTACCAACGTGGATGAAATGATCAAGCAGCGTCGCAACTGGTATCGACAACTCAATCCTGGTGATGATGATGAAATGCCAATGTCACCTGTATCGGCACGCTTTGATGATTCCGACAGTGATGATGGCGAACTTTGCAAGGCACCCACTGATAAAGCACGCAAATTGATGTTATATCAACCACCTGTACTCCCACGATCAGCAACAGAAAATGGTGGTGGTGGATGTCTCGGATATGATTATCCACCTGAAGAAATTGTGTATGGACAAGATGGCAATATCAAGGGTGGCACTTTACGAGCACTTGTGGAACGATTGACTCTCCACGATTCACTGGGTAAGCACATGTGCTGCTGTGTAACATAGTAATCACAGATAAGCTGATTTTGATGGCGAATGGGCTTTATTTCTAGACACGAGTTTCATTGCAACTTTCTTGTTGACATACCGATCATTTTGTACAACCGAGGAGTTTTTATCATTGCTCGAACAACGATACAACATTCGACCCACTGAAGAATTGACACCATGGGAGCTTGAGGAATGGTCTGAACGTAAACAAAAACTCGTTCGCTTACGGTAAGTTCATTCAAAGGAAGAAAAAAATCATCGAGAAGCTAATTGTTGATCGCAATATTTGTTATATAGTGTCTTTAATGTCATGAAGATTTGGCTCGAGAACTATTACAACGATGAAGACCAATTTATTCTCAATCGCCTTGAATTCTTTACCAACACGGTCATCCGAGATACTTCTCCCTTTTCGGCGGATCAGCTCAATCGCCTTATTCGCATGCGAAAGGATCAAGATGCTAATAGTGGTCTGAAAAAGCTGGTGCCAAATGCTCTTCCAGGTCCTATGCCTATCCTACCCAAAGATATTACGCGATTGGCTTTGATGGAAATTGATCCAACTGAGCTTGCACGTCAGTTGACAGTCATGGACTTCAAGTTATATAGCAGCATCCGCCCCATTGAATGTTTGAATAAGGCATGGTCCCAAGATGATGAAATGGCAGCAAGCAGTGTCAAGCAATCCATTGATTATTGTAATCGTCTCACGTGCTGGGTGAGCGATAGCATCCTTTCCAATGACGAAGCCAAAAAACGTGTTGTTGTGATCAAGTACTGGGCTCAGGTAGCTAGTGTAAGTATTCACATGTCATTCAATATCAAGGAAAAATCACGTTCTCATATATTTATTACATGATAGAAATGTCGCAACATGAACAACTACAACACATGCATGGCTATTATATCAGCATTTGATACAAGTTCTATTGGTCGATTGAAAAAGACATGGGAACTAGTAGGCAACCGTACGAGCCAAACATTGGCAAATATCCGCAGACTTATGGGCGCCAATCGCAACTTCCAAGAGTATCGTGATTTGATCCACAGTATCAATCCACCTTGCATTCCTTTCTTGGGTATCTATCTACAAGATTTGACGTTTATTGAAGATGGCAATGCGGACTATATCCAAAAATCAGCTGGCTTGATCAACTTTGCGAAACGTGCCAAAACGGCCGAAGTGATCCGAGAAATCAACCAATTCCAAAATGCACCTTACATTTTCACACACATTCCAGAACTTCAAACATTTATCAAGACCAACTTGGAAGGAAGTCGTGATGTTGACATGCTCTATCAGCGTAGTCTTCAAATCGAGCCCCGAGAAGTAGTTACATACAACTAGCATCTTTCACCCACCCACCTACACACGCATGCCCATTTCTCACTTTTTTTGACGCATTGATTCTTTTCTCTTTTCTTGTTTCATCCACACTTGATGTACATTTAATTTGTTCTCCCTCCCCCGCACCCCACAACATAAAGAAGTTTTATAAACATAACTCTCATTAATGGAATGAATGTGGCTGATTGTCAGATTAATGTATCAATGGCAAGAAACAATGGGATTTTATATGTTATCTCGTCATCCATAATGATCAATACATAGTTTCTTTGTTGAGCAGTTTTCATTGTTGGGAATTTTGGAGCCCTATCTGTCAGCATTATCCACGAGCAATCATAGAAGATGGAACATGTATCACGCAAAAACAAATGTTGTCTAATGTTTTACGATTTGAATAAAAGTGAACCTGCTATAATATCTATTCAGGATCGCTGGTTGCTAGGATACATATGCTAACGTGACAATGGGCGCAGTGCTGGGCTTGAAATCTAATTCTTATGCAGCGATGCAGTAACAAGGATGATAATCTCCTTCCTTTGTTTGATTGGAGTCGTTGTTCCTAGTTACCTGCTATTCGGATGGGTCTTGTATGTTTCTTACTTGATTCTATTTCATGTTGTCTTACTCTTCCTGACGCGTCAAGAGAATTCTATCAAGGCTATCATCCTATTACCTCTTCCACCAGCTCTACTTGTTACAACGCCATTCCTGAACCTTGGACTCATTCCTCAATTAGCGATTCGAAGCCGTCCGCTTTATCATGTTCTTGCAAAATGACCAAGCAACTCGTGTATGGTTTGAATGACAATCAGCGGTCTGCGTCTTGCTTATCAACGCGAAATGGAAATTATTTCTCCAGCAACAACCCATCCACTATTGAAAGTAAAGGGCGGGCTATGATCACTGCTAAGCCCAAGGCATCCAACTTGCTCATTACCAACACGTGTGGACCAGAATATTTGAGCATCAACAACAATAAGTATACATCAGCCTATTTTACACGTCAACAGCAAGAAATATCATCAACATGTGATGATGCTGCACATACTCCACGTTGGGTAACCACACACTCTTTGACAGCATCGTCATTGCAAACATCAATCCACTTTACGGAATCACAGGCATCATCTTCAGCAACTATCCCATTTGATCCGCTCACCAATGCCACGGATATTACCATCCACCACAATAATATATCATCATCATCAATTATAAATACAATCGGACACAGCAAACAAAAGGAAATCGCTGCTCCAGCAAAGTGCGATGGTTCATTTAACAAAGACAATAAAGAACAATCATCTCAATCAACCAAGCCAGCACGGAAACCAAAAATGAAAAAGAAATCTGCTACATGCTTGTCAACAAGAAACCGGTCAGTGGATGGTACCACGGTTCTTTATACCAGAAAAACGTTACCCACCAAGCTGAAAAAGTATGACATTGTACATGTATAGAATATGACATCTTGTAGATTGACTTGTCTTTATTTGTATAGGTACTACTTTCAACGCTACTCACTCTTTTCAAAGTTTGATGAAGGGATCATGATGGATGAAGGTACGTAGAGAGATATATATAACGTCAAGGAATCATCGATATTAATGCTGTCTACTTGGTAACGATTACGTATAGAGGGATGGTTTTCAGTCACGCCTGAAAAGATTGCTTGCCATATTGCCAAACGATGCACCAGCAATGTGATCATTGATGCCTTTTGTGGATGTGGTGGCAACACGATTCAATTTGCATTCACGTGTCAACAAGGTTGGATATTTGCATTGGCATTTCATGTTGGTTACAGAGAATGTGTGTATATTAAACCCACTCGCCGCCGTTATCCATGATGGCTTCAATACTCGCACATGCTCTAGTCATTGCCATCGACATTGATCCCATCAAGCTCCACTGTGCCAGAAACAATGCAAGGATTTATGGTGTAGAACACAAGATTAAGTTTATCCTGGGCGACTTTTTTGAACTGGCACCACAACTCAAGGTCAGTCTCTTTCCCTAATGTACCCTTTCCTATATATATGCTGAGCAAACATCATTCGATGAATATGTAGGCCGATGCTATCTTTTTGTCTCCACCGTGGGGTGGTCCTTCCTATTCGAAAGCACCAAACTATGATCTAGCTTCAATGATGCCAAGGGATGGGTAAGCTAATAATCCATATGCTGTTGACTTTATACTGAAACTAATGACATTCACCACCAGCGTTCAAATCCATAGTATTGCATCAAGAATTACACCCAATGTTGCCTTTTATGTTCCCAAAAACACAGATCCTCTGCAGCTAGAACGTCTCGGTCCATGTGAAATTGAAAGAAATTCGATACAAGAACATCCTAAAGCTCTCACTGCATATTATGGAAACCTTTGTCGATTAGCATCCACGATTTCCCAATCCAATCTTTGATACACAATCAAAATGAATAGTAAACGGGAATGGACGATTTATTGTAAAAGATGATATGTCATTGATTCTCTAACAAATGTTTGATAAACAATGAAAAGGGGATGCTTTATTGTAAAAGATGATGTGATTTAAAACTTAGTCGATCCTCTCTTGCTCTTTTTCTTCTTCTTTTTGTTATTCTTGTTGCTCGATGGTGTGTTGACCGATGGTGCTGGTGTAGAATCGGGTGTGGTACTAGAGCTACTATCTTGTGCTCCAGCAGCTTCCATCTCAGTAGGTGATTCAACCACTTGTTTCTGATCGGATGACTTTGGTACACTGGTATCAACTGTCGGGGGTGGTGCCGACTTGGGTTTGTTTTCATCTTGAACCTTTTGCTTATCGGTGTCGCTATTACTGGCATTGACTGTTTCCGCTTCATCCAAATCTTCATGCAGTTGCTTTTGCCACATTTCATAATACACGCCTTCATTATTGGCAGCACCTTGTCGGATCAATTCTTCATGAGTACCCGATTCCACAACACGACCTTCCTTGACACTAATAATAGCCAACGTCAGTAAAATATTCAGAATGGATACCAATAAGCATACATACACTAGGATCAAATCAGCATTAACGATTGTTGATAAACGATGTGCGATGACTAGAGTCGTGCGATCCTTGGTCATGGTAGCCAAAGCTTGTTGGATATGGCGTTCAGTCGATCTATTTCAATCCATATGAATATTTTCCCTGATACTTGGTATTGCGTATTGTCAACTCACGTGTCAAGTGCACTGGTAGCTTCATCTAACAAAATGATTGGTGGGTCCTTGAGAATGGTGCGTGCAATAGCCACTCGTTGCTTCATGATGCATTAGTTATACATTCTCATGCGTCATATCCCATCCTCTTTTTTACCTTTTCACCTCCACTTAAACGAAGACCACGTTCGCCAACCTTGGTATCATATCCTATGGGAATGATGGATAAGCAAATATGTTAATCATAAAAGACTATTACTTACCGTCAGGGAATGTAAGGATCTTGTCATGAATCTGAGCAGCTTTGGCAGCTTTAAAGATAGCGTCTTCGGGTGCATCCAAGTTACCATAGCCAATGTTGTAAAGGATAGTGTCATTGAACAATACAGTATCTTGAGGAACGACACCAATATTGCGTCGAAGCGACTCTTGGCCAACCTTGGAGATATCCTGACCATCAATGTAGATAGCACCTGAGTTGGGATCGTAGAATCGGAAAAGAAGACGCAGGATAGTTGATTTGCTAGAAGGATATAAATCAGTATGAATGAAATGTAGAAAATTAAATCCACTTACCCTCCTCCAGAAGGACCCACCAATGCTACAGTAGCCCCCTTGGGAATAGAGAATGAAATACCATTAAGAGCAGTTTGGCGAGGATCGTAGCCAAAAGTGACATTATCTACAACAATTTCAATAAGAATCTCTTTTCAGTTGCGTATTCACATGAAACACATACCAAAGACAACATGTCCTTCCTTGACAACCAAATCCTCTGCATATGGTACATCCTGAACAGTCTGTTTCTCCTCAAAGAGTGCGAGCATCTTTTCCATGTCGATAAAGTTTTGTTGGATCATACGATAATAGGTGCCAAAGAAATGAAGCTGTATCAAAAGTGTATTCAATCAGCATGAATCATTAATACATCGTTTTGGATCACTTACAGGAGTGTACAACTGCATCATGTAAACGTTGAATGCCACAAAGTTACCAGCTGAAAGGTTGCCTTCCGAAACTTCCCATGCAAATAGCAAGCATCCCGCCAAAAGACCACTTGTGATGACAGCATTTTGAGCCAAGTTGAGCACATTGAGAGAAGAGGAGCTCATCCAATCAGCCTTCTGATATTCGACGATAGCCTTGTCATAGCGATTGATTTCAAATGACTCTGCACCATAGTATTTGACAGTTTCAAAGTTCAAGAGCGAATCGACAGCTTTGGTACGTGCTTGATTATCCAATTCAATCATAGTACGACGATACTTTGTACGCCATTCAGTAAGGGAGATGGTAACAAAGAGGTACATGGACATGGTAACAAAGACAATGATGCCAAATGCAGGTGCGAAATAGAACCAGAATAATACAACAGCAACACCAATGTTGGCAAGTGCAGGAAGCACCTGGAAGAGGATTTGCGATAGTAATTGAACAATGCTGCTGGTGCCACGATCCATGACGCGAAGTACTTCGCCTGTTTTGCGATTGATGTGGAATTGTAATGATAGACTATGAAGATGGCTGAACATGCGCACTGAAATCTCACGTGTCGTGTATTGACCGATAGGGATCCAAAGCCAATTTTGCATAGATTGAATAAGACCGGACTAGTATGCATGATTTAGTCATTCAATTATCTTTTCTTTTCCCTTGAGTACTTACTCCACCCTGTAGGAATTTCAAGCCGACATATGCAAGTACAGCAGCCCATGCAAATGTACCTAGATACATTGGGTAAATAGAGGTTCTCTTCCTATCTTTGTTTTTACTTTACCTTTGCCTTCTCCCAAACCATCCACCACTCTTCCGATTTGTAATGGAGTCAAAGCATTGACACCGAGACCAAGTAACATGAGTGAGAAGCAAACGAGCACCAAAAACTGCAACCATCGAGATTTATGCGGCCAAATGTAAGGGAGAAGTCGTCGCATCTTTGAAAAGAAATTGGAGAAAGCGCTCTTATCCTTGGAAGCATTGTGTGGTTGTTGGTGTTGCTGATGAGTGGTCGATGTACCATAGGTGGTGGTGCCAGTATTGTTTGTACCATTGGCAAGGAGTGGAGTAGATTCTTCGGAAGCACGAACCATAAACATTTGAATGATGCATAGCAACACTGTGCCTAATTCAAGCACATAACGGGTAGCAAATACTGCAAAGAATACATAGTCGTAAACAGTAAACACTGTGCCTACAAAAACAAAGGGGGTAATTTTTTGGGGGGTGGGGATATGAATGATTTAGTATGAATCCTCCTGTCATGTTCCTTGTTTCTCCCCTTGAATCCTACCTGGTCTAGGACGAAGTAAACCAACAAGCCATAACCAGCCAACCATGGTTTCACCCAATCCAGCTAATATCCAGAACATGTACTGAACCCAGCTCCATGCACCAAATTTGTGAGTTTCGTCGGCCACGCACATTAATCCAATCATCCAAGCGAGCCATGAAATGCCAATGTAATATGCGAGTACAGTGGATGTCCAATGATGCTCCATAAATGCACGTGTTGCAAATACAATAGCTTCTGCGAGAAATGTCAATACAATTGTAATGGAAATGGCTACGACCAAGCGAGAGAGTGGTGATAAATGACGACGAGTTGCACCAGGAGCATCAGCATCAATCCATGGATAACCGCGTGTAATCAAGAGATATCGACCGAGTCCAAATAATATAATGCCAACGAGTAATGCAGTGGGTGTTAGAAAGAGTGGTGTGGTCCATGTCAATGGTCCGGCCGAGTAATTAGGTGGGAAAGGACTACTGGTCCCAGGTGCATCGCCTGCCAAAAGGACAAGCTCCATTGTGAATGACTGAGAAAAAGACGCGTGTAAGGAAAACAAGTGAGAGAGTGAGAGAAAAAGAAGAAAGGTTGCGTTTGTACGAACAAAAGTGTAGCAATAAGCAATAAAAATTAAGAAATTCGGAGCAAATTACTCGTCAGCAGTAACAGCCTATTGCCACACACACACGCACACACACAAAATATGGTCCATCATAGCATCGTAGCTCACTCGGGTGCCAATGCGGGTGCCACTCAAGTCATGATACATTTCCATCTTGAAACATGTAAGGATGCGTGTCATCTTTTCGAGGTATATTACAACATTGTTGTTGATGATAAAAGTTACACAAATTCTGTGTATCGCTGGGAGACAATAATAAACAACCTGTGTGATGTGATGCAGCATAAACATCAGCACCAAGTCTTGAGCGGCCTTTGAACTCGACTCTAGAAATATCATTCGCTTTGTGCTTTAAGTCAATCATTGGAGCAAGAGTAATCACTTTCTATAAGGAACAAGCCATTGGTAGCATCCCTATCAATTTGTCATATTTGTCTAGTTGCAATAAACACTCAGACGTCTACAAGACCTGTCGGTACATGACAACAAGAGGTGATCACTCTTGAACGTCATGCTCCACAATATAAGCTTATATTTGCAATGACAGCATTAAATTTCAGAATTATCCAGTTTTATAGATGGTTCAATAATTAATATACATTGATGAAGACTAGTGCATAGAAAATAGGATGATGAAGGATAAAGAATGAATGCTGATGTAAGATACTGAATGTTAATCAATGGGGTGTCCTGCGTCGTAACTGGGTATTGTCGTCACTGTTGGTGTTGCTAGCTACCGATGCAAGGTGATGTTGAAGTAACTCATACATGGCATCGTTGGCTTCATGATTATCTTGACCGTCATTCTCTTGAGGATCGTTATGAGTATCATCATCATCATCGTCATCTTGGAAGATATCATATCTAGACTTTTTGGTACCAAGGCGCATTTCGACTACATCGTCCATGTCATCTTGTTCTAAAAGTTGGTGCTCGTCGTCATGAACTTTATCATCCTCCATATCCATTACAGGATTGTTGCTAGCTTTCTTTTCCTTTCCCCAGGTTGCTGATAAAAGCATCGAAGTAACAAGTTCAACACCAAATCCTGCACAGGCACCAATCAAAAGACCACAGCCAATGACCATAAGAAGAGCGGTGACAGGGGGATAAGTGGCGACCGTAATAGCAATGTTGATAGTATGTGAGATTATCCAAGTCGATATATTCCATGAAATACGAAGTGGAGTCAGAGCTAGCCATGTACATTGAGCCATCATGTAGCGGATGGTGGACATTGCAAAGAGTAGAGTTGAGATTAGTGAATCCAAAGCATTATTGGGGTTGATGCTGAGAGTATCGGTCATAGTGTGTGATATTAATGCGACAAGAATAAAGGAGTGGAAGGGCCAATGGTTTGGATTTAGTGATACATTGAAAGAAGATAGTTTCTGCCAGTGCGTATTGGTACCATGACACGTGCTATACGCATGTGAAGGTGGTGTAACCTTGAGAACATTTAGGTGCGCACGTCCATCCACGCTGTTGGGGTCCACCACTATGTAGTTACAATGAACGCATCTCAAACAGACCCCAAACATCACCCTCGACATTTTAATATCAAACACCCGTTAAGCCTGTGTTACAGAGATGATGATGCATTAAGCTTTCATCAACCAGTAACAGTTGCGTAGCAACATGATTAACACATAACAATTACAATGCCCGTGGCTGGAATGCAAAGGTAACATTTCACCCTATCATGCATATTCAGCCATGTCATGCATGACATGCATGCTCCTACTAGCACCCTTCTCATATCGTATTCTAATGCATCAAGATCACATATTCCCAACTATTCCTAACAAGTGGATCGTAACCGAATAAACCGTGGAATGGAAATCGTTCATATGATTATTGGATGAAGCTGCTACAGTGGGCGTGTTGTAGTGAGTGCAAATGCATACAGGATATGATAGGACTAGTAATGGATGTTGTGATGAAGGGGAATGTGTGTATATGGCTAATCAGCCTTTTGACGTTTGCTGGGTCGTGATGGCTCGGGAAGATCCTCGGATGCTTGTTCAGCAGCAGCAAGTTCCTGTTCTCGTTTCTAGGTAATAATGTATCAGTGTACAATAGTCCACCCTATAGTATTTGACAGTGATACAAACCTCTCTTTCTCTCATCCTTGCTTTATACGTGTCAATAGGCTCTCGAAATAGAAGAATGTGTGGTTCAGGTGCTGTGATAAATGATCAACATCCATTCCTTGTTTTGCGTATCCATGCCAACCAACCTACCATGAACCATATAATGCTCCCAAGTCTTTGATTGCTGTACACCGAGTGATCGCCATTCTGATTCTTTCATGGGCTTATAATGGGGTAACCATCGAGAAATAGCCTTTGGAAGCTTAACATGCCTATTATGACATTCATATTTAAGTCATACTGATCCTTTGTTATACATATATGCATCCCACACCTGCTACATACCTATAAGCATACACATCATCTACACAAAACCAACAAGAACCATAGCATGAATAAGCAGTTTTCAAATAAACATGAATGCAAACTTACCATGGTACGTAGTGGAGAACTTGATCTGATCACGGTTGGCTTCAACATCGCGTGCTTGTTGTCGTCTTTCTTGCTCAATCTCTTCTGGTGTTTTCTCTGGAACCTTTTCTTTTTCTGGTGGCATGGGTGGTGCATTGGATTGATGTCGTGTTTCTTTGGATTTCTTAGGCTTCTGCTGCTCTGGTTCTGGCTGTGGCACTGTTGACAGTGGTTGTCTCTGTTGCTTTTGTTGCTGCTCTTGCAGCAGTTGTTGTTGTTCCTGCTCATATTGATGTGTTGTTGCAACTGGTTGAGAAGGCTCTGCTGAAACCACACTTTCTGGAGCGCCAATGAAGCTGTCTTCTGATTCTTGAAAGGGATCTTCGAGCATGATACAAATAAGGAAGAGGTACCCACTCAATCCATCCACACAAATCGGAGCTACTCTCGTACCCACAGAGCCATTGGTGATACGTGACTTGTGTCCCGCGTTAATTGCGTGATATGCATGAACGTCAATGAATGAATCATGCACGTGCTTCAACCCAATGACTGACAACGTGGTAAAACGGACATTAGGCAATGACCAAGTAAGCCCAGGTAAATTCAATACCATGTTAAAGACTACAGCCGAGTAGTCCCGAACAGGGTTCTAATGGTGTCTGCATTGGCTGCATGGTTACTTCGTGATAACACGTGGAATATATGATCAATGCAAATAAGCCCATTGCTACTTGTGCAGTGGTGATCGTTGTCGAATGCATGTACATATCGCTCCCTGCACAACATTCATACGACTGCAGTAATCAAGGAGGGAAAGAAAAAGAAATGTTAAAGATGTACATACACACACACAAAGATTAAATAAGGTTTGTATCCAAGGAGTATATATGAGATGGAAGAACAATGACACGAGACAAATTATTCATCAGCTCCCTTGATAGATGATGATGATATTCAAGTGGCATCACGAGCGCGGTATCAGCGGAAAAGAGCACAGTTTAGTCAAGAGACCCTACACGGAGAAAAACTGGGAGGAGAAAAGCAGGAGGATGAAATACTTGCATATCATCGGTTTCAACTGTCGCAGTGCGTACACATGGTTGGTGCAGCATTCAACACTATGTGATGAATTCTCGGTGTCTCAAACGCCACGGCTTTGATTACGATTACAATGTCCCTTCACCCCCATTTGATACACATATTATTCACTTCTCCTTCCTTCTCCCCCCCCAACAACTCATTCATCATCTCTTTTACACTGTAATACATGCAATGTCAATGAAAGGAGTGTGGCTGGTGCAGGATGTATTCTGTGGTTATGGTGAATTGGCTTTACAAATGCATGTATCCCAGGATATATAGACCTTCAATCAAGGGTCTTCCAGAAGAGGTGGGCTACCCAATCTCTCTATTAAGGTACGATCCCCTCTCTTTCATTTATCTTTCTTTCCCTTGCTCATTCTTTTTCTTTCATTTGGACACTTTGATATTAGAGTGGCTTTTTATGTCGAGCCCCTCCTCTTTTATTACTCGGATGAACGTTGAATATCTCACTTCTTTCAATCAGTTTGTTCATCATCATCATCAGCAGTCATTGGAATCTCATTCACTCTTGTGGTATTATCCTTATCCATGTATTGACTTTGTACCGATTCAAGCAACAACAACTACCGACAATAGCAGTAGAAAGCGAAAGTCTCATCCATTTGATCAAAAGCGAACATCACCTTTATCCATGAATCAACAACCACCACCATCAAAGAAATCAAAACCTTCATCATCTATTCGCACACAATCTTCACAGCATTCACATCATCAACAGCACGAGCCACCACCACAACCACCATCACAGCCAACATTTCAGCTATCATATGAAGATGTCAGTGTGCATAGTCTCGAAGAAGATTTACACCATTTACAAGATGAATATGCTACCATTGAAATAATCCTCAACTCTTTGAGAAACGCTTATCCCATTCGACCAATCGATACTGCTTCTGAGGAGCTTTTAGATGAGATGGATCGAGAATTGAGCGTTGCGTATGATGATGTGAAGGCTCAAGTACGACAACTAGCTCGGAGCATTCATCGCCTGGAAGAAGAAATAGTCTTATTCCTTCCAAGAACACCAATACCTACTGATTCATCTTTGTCAACAGGCACCAGTACAGGTGTTAGTACAATGATGCCACATCATGGCGACAGCCATAATAATGACGGAGATGACGAGCCACCACTTTCAACTTCTATGGGATAAAGATATATGGTGCCCCGTTGTGTCAACACCACCACCACATGCATTACTATGTTTACTTAACCATACCTGTATATCATATGCTGAATCTTTATCCTTCTTTCTTCCCGTTCCTTTCCTTCAACGGTTACATGCTATACTCTCAAGCCAATATCCATCACATTGACTTCCCCTACACCCTTTACAAATTCACATGTGGTTACCCTTCAAAACGCACATGGTATCCTCTCCACACCCCCTTGTATGCAAACCTTTTCTTTTCATTCCAACTTCTTGTGGTGATGTTTGTTTTCCTGTATCCCTTTCCTGTGATCTATTATGCTTACGAATTCACCCTCGCCCAAAAAAAGCATATTCGCATCCTCTCTATTATCTCCTTTCATGATGATCTTTTCTCAATATTCGACATATATAAACAGCAAGATATACTTATATGTTTCTGTCAACATGATATATGTCATGCAATATGCACATCAGCGATTATGCGAATAAAACCCATAAAGATTCCACATGTACACCTGCACTAGTTGATTGTTTGTGGATTGTGCAAATTCATACATAAAATATATCAATGGAGCAGATTTACGTCAAGGAGCCAAATCGATGGCACATTATGATGGTTGTTAGATACACTTTCATTTCCGTCGGGATGACCTGCATATCCTCCTTGATTGTTTCACGCGTGGTTCCTTTATTAGGGTGATCATTCTCCTCTTTGTCTTATGCAAATCCCTTGTTCATATTCTTATCGGCGATAAAAATGGGAGGTGGTAATGTCTATATTGATTGTCTTGTCAAACCGTTTCATTGTTCTCATGAGCTGAGTACATAATGCATACCTGCATAAGAGGGCTCATGACAATAGCGGAAATGGAAACCAAGCATCCTAGATATGGTAGCGTAGGATCGACATGCATATTGGTAAAGAATTACGCATTGTTAAGGGATTTACGGGGATCTGGAAGATCAAAAGGACAAAGTAAAGTAACAAGTTGTGTGTGTGTATGAAACCGATAAAAGGGAACAAAGAATAAAGGAGAAGATCAAGGGACTCGGCCCGTTGATCGGCCAGCTTTTGCAAATACAACCGCCCATGATGAATCTCGGTTTCGGCCAACATCTTTGCACAGTATCAGCAAGTTCACATTTATACTCGCTCTCTTTTTTTCCTCGTTGTCATTGTATATATTCCACTATTATTGCTTCCATCAATATTTTATATACCATCAATATTTTCCTCGTTCTCTATACATCTGGGTGTGCTGCAGATACTTTCCCTCCTTTTTTAATTCCCACATACATACTGCTCTTTTCATCCCACGCTTCTCCTGGATTCCAAAGCAAGAATGAAGAAGAACGATGACATGCAGGAACAAGATGTGTCGTCGTCTGTGGCACCAAGGGATGATGATGACACTTGGATCGTTCGTAAACTTGCCAAAGCATTATACCATGGAACCAGTAAAAGCACACTTGTCAACGACAAGAGCGTTTCAGTTGCAACTGATTCACCACCATCACCAGCATTGACGGCAGTTGATCATAATGACGACCTTTATTCTCGGCACCAACCGCCTACCACCAAATCACGCCGAACAATCCGTTCATGTTTATCCGCTCTTCTTATGGTTGTTATTGGTACTTTGGTTGCATTAGCTTTTATCCTGATAGGTGTTGGTAGTGCACTCACTGGGAATGAAGATCAAAATGATCATTCTGCTACCTTTGCTATGCCTTCAGCTGCTGATGCTGATAACGATGTATCCAATCCATCGTCAATTTCTACCATATATACTACATCTTCATCCACAACCACCACTACCTTCATACAGCCAGCTCCATCATTATAGTATTGATGTCGAGAATATCTATACAGTATCTGTAATAATAATTGATATCATCATCCATTCTTACTGCAAATGCATCATATAGTATGTTGGATTTATATAACCAATGACCAGTGGTATATTACTGCTGTATAATAAATACATGTATACAAAATGCAATAATGTCATGAAATGTGTACAGTCTATCGTTGATAGCGGATAAAGAATGCTGCAATACATGAAAATGTAGCAATGACGCCGCAAAGATAGAATGTGAAGCTAGGCATGAATGATACAGTTGCGCCATAAACAGCAGTCATTCCGAATTGGGCAAGTAGCACTACACAAGAATTATTGTGTGAGCCAAGAACATGTCAATGCCAAGAGCTGACAAAAGTACACTTACAACCCACTGTATCTACTGTGGCAACGGCACCCAAAACCTTGCCTACATCTGCAGGATGAACAAATGTCGTCAACAAAGCACGACCTGATGGTTGTCCCAACATGGAAAATGAACCAATCAACACTGCAACGAGCATTTCGGAAGCTGTACGTGCCAAGCCAATAGCAAAAAGCTCCAAAGCCATGAATGCACATCCGAAGCGTACCATCCAAATGTTGAATCGTAGTAAGCGATCAGCACGTTGAGCTTCACTTGTGATGCCACGAGTAACAATGAGCTTGTTCAATAGTGGTAAGACCACTGTTGTGATGATAAGCTTGGCAAACGACATGAAGCCGATCAAGAGACCGCCTTCATATGCAGTCCAATGAAACTCGAGCATAGCATATAATAAAATGGGAGGCATGATAACCACTGTGTTTAAAAAGCTAACAGTAGCCATCAATGGCAATGCATATTTGGAAACTCTTAATGGTGACTGCAAAGAAAAAAGCGTCTTGACAGATCGAAACATGTTAAGTTGTTGCCATATGCTTGGTGCTGTTGACTTGCAATGCTCTTGGTACTTGTTGGACTCGGGAATTGCATATGTCGCAAAAAATACGACAGTGGTTATCATCAATGCCATATAAAAAGGAGCAAGAGTTGTTCCAAATGCCTATATGCTCCATATGAATAGGTATGCTTTGGATACGCACATTGCACAACATACCTTGATGACGATACTGGATGCATTGGCACCTGTACAATAATGAATAACAATGTGTGTAAGCTATGAAAGGAAACATAGTCCAGTGATCGCGGAATTATCTCTTACCAAGCATTGTGGCACAAACCAAACCGGCAATCATGCGCCCAAATGCCACTGTCCTAATATGGCGCAACCACGTCCATGGCTTAAGTTAGTATTCTTTTTCGATGAGATTCTCGCTTGAAACCTTCATTTACCTCCTTTCGGTGGTGGTACAATCTGAAATATAGGCTTGTGTAGCTGCCATCAGACCCGTGTCGCCCACCAAAAGACCCCGAATTGAAGAGACAACGAACAAGGGAAGGATGCCGATCACATTGTGCAGCTTGCCGACAACAATGTATGTTGAGAACAATAATGCAATACCGAATGCACCAATACGCATCACTGTAACTCTGCCTTTGATATCTGACATGTGACCAAAATAACTCACTGCAAGCAAAGCTATATTCAACAACGCGTATGATCAGCACAAATGGCATAGAGATAAGAGAAAGTATAGCGTTTTGTCATATCTACTACATACTTGATACACCCATAAGCAATTGGATAATGGCTTGAGCAGTAGCGACAATGCCTTGAACTTGGGGTATAGTACAATCTTGTATGGGAATCGAGATATCGTCATTGTCTTTGCTACGAGAATCATAATATCTGTAGAAAGGAGACAACACATCAGTTTGGAACTCACATCATGTGTGTGCATGTACGACACATCCGCCGCTCGGCACTCTTACCGGTCGCAGAAAATCTCTGTGAGGAATTGTAGTTGTGGTGCAAGTATCGATCTAGTGAATGACAAAATCAGCATATCGTATTTCAAAAGTCATTCATATATCATGTATCTTACGCGCCACAGAACATAATCGAGCAAAGTGGAATAATTGCATACCACTCTGACAGCTGCTTTTGTTGTTGATCAGGTTGTTGTTGAGCAAGCAATGGTGTATGCTCGTCGTTCGAACCAACATCATGTCCTCTAGGAGGATCCTTGTTATTCACACTAATACTGTGGCTGCTACTGGATTGTGTTTGCATGAAAAAAAGGAAAAGTGGGAGAAAAAGGGACTACCATGCGAAAAAGAAAAAGAGAACGTAAAAGATAAAGGTCAAACGATCCAATCGATGGAGCCGGAGAAATGTCACCGAGCTGTTGCTTGGTTACTGCTCCGACAAGCACAGCTAACAATTATTGCCTTTACCGGTCATCGGCAACTTCTCACCAGTCAACTAGACACCATCAGCATCGTGCGTAACAAACATATCAAAATCACTCAAGAGATGATCGCAGGAAAGAAGGATCTGACAAACACATGTGTCTACCGTAAACATACAGAATTACTATATAAGGATGTAATGGCATGGATCACACGGGTTATAGAACACCCTGTAGTGTTGTAGAGCGGTGGCGATAACAAGGATTTTGACAAAAGAAAAGTGTAACATATGAGGAGACATGTTTATATCGTTCATGATGCCGCTGTTTATCCTAAATATACGCCAAACTCGTTCTGTTGTCATACCTAAATTGCGATGTCATGTGCTCTAGAGAGCAAACAAAACCATCAACACCATCTGGATGTTGACTGTAGCAAGTATTCATGCACATTAGAAACATCGCCATAGCTCAGCAACCAATATACTAGAGTATTTTTGAAACATGCCTCGTATTATATTATTCACTTATGTCACAATTGCATCATTGTTGATATTCCTTTGCAGATCGCGTCTGCTGCATTCGTAGTCATGCGACGCTGTCGTTGACCAGCAGGTAGAGAAAATTGATTCAGCTGACTAAGGATATATGATATGATGCACATAAGCGAATGCTCAAATATAACAGAATGAAATCATATTTAATCTTTTTAATAGGTGTCTTAGGAGGAAGATTCATTGTCATTGACCATTTCTTAACTGAGCATCTCGCACATAATGAAATGCATCTTTGTCACTGAACAAGGCAAGATTAAGGCAGTAGGTACTACTTTTCAAGAGTCGACGATCCTTATCGTATGCTCACATGCTGTACTTTTATTATGCATGCTTGGTATGTACCTTTTTTTTTTTTTTTTTTTTAGCGAATATAACACTGAAGTGATAGCAAGAGGTGATGATGTGTAACGAACAAAGGGCTGGAATAAGTCTAGATCCAAGATCACGTGTTTCCTTACTTGGGATCTATAATGAAATGATGAAGCAATGCCTTATCTCACTCATAATGGTGGATAAAAATGTTGATTATTTAGAAATATTAATGAAGCAACAATGAGAAAGGATTGATAGCAAAAGTCATATCAAGATAATTTGGAAGCGGATAAGTAATGAGAAGGTGTTAAATCACAAGAATGATATAACAATGACCAACCATTGTCCGTTATAATATGTTCTCTTTTGTTTAATATTCATATCTTCTACTATAACATTCTATGTTTAGTCACAAAAAAAGTGGAGCATGAACAATAGGATAACATAAACAGATGATGCGGGGGAAATGGCAATGTCTGATTCGCTGGCAATATCTGGTTCCGTTTTCATTGACACGTCGTTCTCTTGCTCCCTTTGGATTCCAACCAAACTTGTTTGCGACCATGTAAGGATCAGCAGATCATTTCCTTGTCATCCAGTATAAAATCTCACTGTTCGACTCATTCAGGGCGCAGACACTTGTTCAATCCAAATCGATCGCTGCGGCGTCGCTGCACCGACCTTTGCCACGGCATTGGCATCTCTACATTTGGCCATTTGCCAGCATTCTTTATCCAGTGTGGACCTACATCTACTTGTTCCAGTACGACGTTTATATCGGATCACAAGAATGGACTTTTGTTAGTCTTGGCAGTATCTTGACACTTCATGCTTTGACTTTCTTGGTTTGCCAGTGGAGCGTATCCATCAAGGCATTATTCACCTGTGTTAAGGTAAGGATCGAATCAGGTGTATGGGAGTAGTATACATAGGATCTTACATTGTAATTTAATAGGAGAAAGACATCAACAAAGCTACTATTATCAAGATTGTTCCTTATCGTCACCAGGGCATCGGTACTTTATGTGAAATCAAACACACAGAGGTAAATTGGGTACATCGCGAGTAATATCAGTAGTAAAGTAACATAGTGCATGTCTATTAGGCCGATATTTGCTTTTACTTTCAACAAAACAAGTACATCTGGAATGCAGACAAAAAGTACTTTCAAAAGCTGGTGTATCCATCCGATCTCAATCCACCTGTTTCGACTTATCAATCACCCAAGGGATTAACAACTAAAAGTGAAGTCGACAATGTAAGACAAGTTTACGGTCCTAATCGGTAAGTGTGGGTCAAGTGAATATTATGTATGTTATGGATACTCATAAGTGATGGTTTAAAGGTTCGAGATTCCTATGCCTACCTTTGTCGACCTGTTCAAAGAGCATGCAGTTGCCCCTTTCTTTGTGTTTCAAATCTTCTGTGTCGGCTTGTGGTGTTTGGACGAGTATTGGTACTATTCGCTGTTCACTTTGGTTATGCTGGTCGTCTTTGAAGCAACAGTGGTCTTCCAACGACTCAAGACAATTGGTGAATTCCGTGCCATGAACCAAAAGCCTTTTACGGTCTATGTGAAGCGTGAAAAGAAATGGATCCAGATTGAGAGTGATGAGCTTCTTCCTGGTGATTTGGTGTCTATCAGTAAGTTGAGATGATATGATGGTATTCAAGTGATTAATCATGATCATTATGAATAGCACGTACAAAGGAGGATTTCGCGGTTCCATGTGATCTTGTTATTGCTGAAGGTTCATGCATTGTCAACGAAGCTATGCTTTCCGGTGAATCAACACCTTTGTTGAAGGTATAATAACTAATGTGGGAATATGAATGGTCTTTAATACTAATGAATGTATGATAGGAATCTATCGCTTTGAGAAATCCTAATGATAGTTTCGATCTCGTCAATGTCGACAAGTTGAATGTGCTTTATGGTGGCACCAAGGTGCTTCAAGTCACTCCTCCTGATAATGGTTCGGCTCCTGATGGCGGTTGCTTGTGTGTTGTTGCTCGTACTGGTTTTGGTACATCGCAAGGCAACCTTGTTCGCACAATGATCTTCTCTACTGAACGTGTCACTGCAAATAACGTCGAAGCTTTGCTTTTCATCTTGTTCTTGTGTGTATTTGCTATTGCCGCTTCTTATTATGTCTGGACCAAGGGTGTTGAAAATGGACGAAAGCGATCAAAGTTACTTCTGGATTGTATTCTTATCATCACTTCAGTTGTCCCTCCTGAACTGCCAATGGAACTTAGCATGGCTGTAAATAGCAGCTTGGTGGCTTTATCAAAGTTTGGTAAGTATTTATTGGGTTCAATCGATTGCGTGATATTAACTATAGTGTTTAGCTATCTTCTGTACCGAACCCTTCCGTATCCCATTTGCAGGAAGAGTGGATGTCTGCTGCTTCGACAAGACTGGTACTTTGACAGGTGAAGATCTTGTATTCGAAGGTGTTGCAATGGCAGAGTAAGTAAAAGAGAATCAATATTATAATTGTGTGCTGACCTTATGTGATCATAGCATCAATATGCCTAGCAACCAGTTGGAGCCTGCTACTGTTGTGCCCAAGGAAACCAAGTGGGTACTTGCATCAGCCCATGCACTTGTACAACTGGAGGACGGCATTGTTGGTGACCCAATGGAAAAGGAAACTCTCAAAGCTTTGCAATGGGATCTTGGATCACATGAAATTGTTGCACCCAAAGAAGAAAAGAAGAGAGAAAATCTTCAAATTCGTCGTCGTTTCCAATTTTCTTCTGCTCTCAAGCGTCAATCATCTGTTTCAATCCTTGTTCATCCTGAATTCGGCCGCCATAAGACCTTTGTTGCTACTAAAGGTGCACCAGAGACTCTCCGTAACATGTACAGCACTGTACCTGAAGGCTATGACGATACGTATCAATATTTCACCCGTAAGGGAAGCCGTGTTCTTGCTCTTGGCTACAAATTTTTGGAAGATGGATTATCCACAGATCAGGTACGCAATTCTAGATTTATATGCTCACCAGAAATTAATTAATGCACCTATAGATCAACAATCTCTCGCGTGAATCTGTAGAATCAGATTTGATCTTTGCCGGTTTTATTGTCTTCTCATGCCCTCTCAAGGAAGATGCTATTGAAGCTCTTAAAGAATTGAACGCCTCCTCGCATCGTTGTATCATGATTACTGGTGACAACCCGCTCACTGCTTGTGCAGTTGCACGTGAAGTTGCCATTGTTGAGCGTGATGTGCTCATTGTGGACAAGTTGGACAACAAGGTTATTTTCCATTCGGTGGATGAATCAATCCGTTTCGAAGTGAACCCAGATAAACCTTTGGATCAAAAGCTGTTGGATCAATACGACATTTGCTTGACTGGCTCGGCTATGAGTGACTTTATGGATAAGCCAAACATGAAGATGCTTCTTGAACACACATGGGTTTATGCACGTGTATCGCCATCTCAAAAGGTACTTGTGATTTCCATTGAAATGTTGCCAAATGAGCTAACAACTCTATAGGAATATTTATTGACAGGATTGAAGGATCTTGGATACACTACATTGATGGCTGGTGATGGTACCAATGATGTTGGTGCTTTGAAGCAAGCTCATATTGGTGTTGCATTGCTTGATGGTACACCGGAGGATCTCAAGAAGATTGCTGAACGTCAACGTATTGATCGCTTGAAGGATATGTACGAACAACAAAAGAGAATGGCAGCTCGCTTCAATGCCCCTGTTCCTCCACCACCACCTGCTATTGCACATTTGTATCCTGACTTTGCCCAGCGAGAACAACAGCGTCATGCCAACATGACAGTAGCTCAACGTCGTCAAGAAGAACAGAAACGAAAGGTAGTATACTGGTTTCTCAAGATACATAACATGGAAGTAACTTGGGTAATAGCTCGAATCGATGACTAGCAAGTTTATGGAAGATATGGATATGGAAGAGCCCCCAACAATCAAATTTGGTGATGCTTCGGTTGCTGCTCCATTCACTTCCAAGTTGCGTAACGTTATGGCTGGTAAGATTTATATTCAACGATGATAATGCTAGTAGTACTCACATGACCATAGTCAACAACATCATTCGTCAAGGACGTTGCACTCTTGTTGCTACCATCCAAATGTACAAGATCCTTGCTTTGAACTGCTTGATTTCCGCTTACAGTTTGTCAGTGTTGTACCTTGATGGCATCAAATTTGGTGATTTGCAAGTGACCATTTCAGGAATGCTCATGGCTGTATGCTTCTTGTGTATCTCACGCGGCAAGGTATGCACAATCATCTGATCTTTACGCAAAATATACTCACCTCCATTTATTACAGCCCCTTCAAAAGTTATCCAAGGAACGTCCACAACCCAACATTTTCAATCCATACATTATTCTCTCGGTTCTCGGCCAATTTGCTGTTCACATTGCTGCTTTGATCTATGTCAACTCACTAGCAAATTATCATGAACCGTAAGTTTCTATTGAATCAGATGCTTATATACTCTGGTACTCATTTAATACATAGACCTAAAGAGGTGGATCTTGAGGGAGAATTTGAACCAAGTTTGTTAAATAGTGGTGTCTACCTTATCCAACTTTCCATGCAAGTATCGACCTTTGCAATCAATTATCAGGTACGACGGCATATATGCATATCATACCAAGCAAACAACCAAATACTTAATTGTCAATCACAGGGTTATCCTTTCCGTGAACGCATTCAAGACAACAAGACATTGTATTATGGATTGATGTCCGTTGGTGGTATTGCTTTGGCTGGTGCTACCGAGATGTTCCCAGAGGTGAATGAACAACTCAAGTTAGTCAAATTCCCTGGTGCCGTAAGTATCTTGAAATCAAAGTCATGATGAGACCCTGGTTATCTAATCTACATGTTTCTCATCCTAGTTCCGTGACAAATTGACTCTCGTCATGATCCTTGATTTTGGCATTTCTTATCTCATCGAAGTGACAACAAAGATGTTATTTGCAGACAACCGAGCCAAGGCCATTGCCCGTAGAGGAAGGAAGGATTAAGTGAAGCACAATACGGTAGATTAGCAACATTCCCCCCCCCTTTAATACAATTTTCTTTCAGAGAATAGAAGAACAATGTATACTACTGTTCAACAATCACTTTAACAACATATCTGTTATACAATTAAACAATGAAGCGGGAATTGTGGTCAATCCAGTTTTGGCCATTTTTCTCATTCTGACTCCATTATGCCTTTTAGTATATAAAATGCGACCCTTCTCACCGATCTTTTCCTTCCAATCATATACTTTTCTACACATTGATATCACCTTTACATCTCTTTCAACACTACTACCAAATCTACTATCAACATGCAAATTCACGGTGCTACTCAAGTTAACAAAAATACTGATTCCGAGCCTAACTATTGCCTTTCCCATGGTTACTTTCACAACAGCTGGTGTCCACAATGCAAAAGCACCATTGTAAGTCATCTTTTCAATGATCTCTTCTGATGTTATGATGATACTGAATCATATTCTATTCATCGTAGTAATTGACAAGACCTGAAAGCTTACATATTGAACAAGAAAGGATATGTGCATATATCGCATTCATTCTCAAGACGTTAAAACATACTTCTGTAATACAATAATTCGTTAGAGACTCATTTACAGTGTCCAAAATACAATGTCCCTTAAACAAAAAAATGATGAGTTATATTATCATGGTACTCGATGTGATTTGTGTTGGGGAGGGGTTCTTGTTATGTAAAGTTTCACGCCTATGGGATGAATTATATGGCGAAGTCTGCATTCTTCAATGATGACGACAAGGATAATGTATTGGTTTTACATGGACTAGAAGTTCTATCAAGTATCTTGAAAATGATAACGTGTCCATTTTCCTTCGACACCTTACTATAATCCGAAAGACAATTCATGGTACTATGCAGCTACCTATGGGATTGAGGAGAGTTCTAAGACTGACATCACATGATTGCAATATGGTATCATTTTCACTTGTCATGGACGATGTAATCTAGCATTGTATGTATTCTATGACTTGTATTATCAGCGATGATCCATCACCTTTGCTAGTACGTTATGGGATGTTAACCAAAACAATGCTGCTACCTCTGTCATTATAGTAGCTCGTTGTTTTGGGTGATGGCAAAATTGACCACATAGCTGGATGGGATCCTCTACTGCATATGTCAGACGACAATAATGCATCGCGTGCTATATGAGGAATAAAAGAGAATCCCTTGTAAATGATACATATTATGTTGATGACAATTCCATTCACATACTTCTATGTGGTTTCTCAAAATGTTGTTCAAGGAGGTTGTTTTACAATTGATAAGTACATGGCTCATTAGAAGCCTGCGTTTTTTGCATAAACCGGTTCTTTCACGATCACCGAACCAAATCAACCTCTTTTTTTTTCCGCATAGATAAGCAGACAACGTGTGCTGTTAGTTGACAACTAATCTTGGCAACATCTTTGTCACACGATGGAACAATGACGCTGGCATAGTAGTCAATCTAACTTTGACAACCAAGTACCTTTGTTATCGTGTATCATATTTCCACCATTCCAAGCTATAAAAAGGGTCTCTGAATCGTTGATTTTTATTTCCTCATTCTCATCATCACAAATACTACTCTATTCACAAACATGCAAATCCAAGGCCGTACACTCGTTAATCAACATGCTGACGCTGATCGAGGAGGCAACTATTGTTTCTCTCACAACTGCTACTACCATCACAGCTGGTGTCCCAAGTGCAAGACGAGAATTGTAAGACATTATTGATAATGATGGTTTTCATCAATCTATGTTACTCATTCATGCGGTGTTTATTATGCAAATGTAGTAACTAACCCCTTGATGGAACATGACATGGAACAATGAGCACACATTCTCTGACAAGGACCCACCCATTTACCCTATAATGCTCGATTTGTAAACCATACATAAAGGTCCCTTTAAACTTTAAACTTCCACAATGTTGTCGAATGAAACAAGTGAGCTATATACAATAGGTAGCAATATCATAATGGAGCACGTAATCATTCACAAAGATTTGTCGGTGTGGAAATTGTTGGATGACAACCAAAGTTCATCCAGGTGTATACGCTAAGTGATATTATAATGACAACAAAGACGAAAGGAAGAAAGCCTATACTATATGTAAGCATGCGGAAGGGAAAGGGAAGGGGATTGTGTTTGTATAATATTATGTACAAGAGAGCGATTGGAATGCGTGCACAAATGTGTGAAACTGGTTATCTATCTTGTTCATTCCTTCAATCGTAACTTTTGATCACGTTCAAAGATCCATTGGAGTTCAATAATCTCACGCCAGAGACTACAATCTTGACCAAAGACGGCCTGGACCACATAGCGACCATCATCGATCCAAGTACGAACACCATTTTGATAAATGCGCTCAAGTTTGCGACCAATACCAGCAAGTTCCAATTGAACCAAAGAGTTCCAAGAAGAGCGTGCAAGAATAACCGTATGGTAAGCAATGATAGGATGCAATGGTGGATAAAGCAAGCTGTAAACGACATAAAGATATAATGACACTCGCGACGCTTCAACCCATCGATCTTGAGCCATAAGCACACGTAATAAACGACGTGCTTCTCGAATGCTTGATAACGAGAATGCAGGTACACTGGGGAATTGTAATAAACTGACAAGAGCATGTAACACACGGCGACTATCAGCATTATATGAATGAGTATAGCGGCCATGATGATGATGTTGATAGATCTCTGGAGCAAGAATACGACTGGTGTAATGAGTAAAATTGGGAATATCCAAGGTGCGTGGAGTTGCCATGCCACTGCTTTGTTGACTAGAAGGGCTGCCACCTCGTGTATATTTCTTGGTCATTGTCAATACATTCCATGCTTTGCAATGTTCTTCCACCGTCTTATCATTTTCAGGCTGATGCATATCAAGCAACTGATCAATAGCACGCAAATCGCCTTCGCAACGTACACATGAGCACTGGAATGTATCACCAAAACGACTTTTCAATGCAGTTTGGCGTTCTTGTTTGTTGGCAACGAGATCGACATAACTAATGGTGATGGGTTCATCAGGCGCAATGTCTTGAAGAGCAACAATGAGTTGAGCACCACGTTTATAAACGATACCAGCGTTTGGACGACACGAGTGAGAAATAAGAAGAGGAGTGATTGGATATACACCAAGAGCCACTGGATCCATGTGTTGATCATGATCGCATATATTAAATGCAGCCACTTTTATACGGTGCCACAAGTTAACAAGTTGATCTTTGGAATATTGACAACCAAAAGGCTCGAGCGCGGTGGCAACAGCGGCCATGTCCGGATTAGTGTCACCATGGGGAGCGGGTGATAAGCGTTCAAGGGCATCCATGGCAGCAGGTAGTGCTGGCGGAGTATGCGAATGATGCTTACTCAGGCGATTGTGACTATGGAGCGTCAGTGCTGTTCGTTCCAGCAACCATCGATCAGCATCCACATCCACATAAACGTCGCTATCTTGTGGTTCACAAAGTACTCGATGGAATTGTACCCAAGCATTTCTAAAGCATTCTGTACTGCAAAAATAAGCAGAATGACACCGTGAACAACATTGTAAACTGGTCTTGCGTAAACAATAGTTGCATCGTTCTCCTCGAATACTGGGTTGTGGTACGGAAGCCAATGGCGTTTGTTTCATGAGAATGGTGCCAGTTGTAATATGTTGCTTTGTCACAAGCCGATCATCCTTTACAGTGACTGTTCCACCTTGGCTTTTTATGAAGGCATCCATGACGAGTTCAAAGACAAACAAAGAAAGAAGTGAGGAAAGAAAGGGCGAATCAAGCAACTCAAGCTCAGAAATCTTTTGAAAAACACAGTTGCCTTTGGTGCCTTGATTCCATATATGGATCGCCAAGATGAAACTCCACATTTGCAGCGGCTAATTGACCGGATACTTAATGTTATGCCCACTTCTGACAAATAAATGCCATTCCAATACTTTAGTATGTCAATCGAGATGTAATAGAAATAGCTAGAAATATTATCATCCCATCGTTATGACATAAAGAATAGATATAATACAAATTGTTTCATTCACTAAAGCACCAAATCACAATTGTATGACAAATGATGAATAATGCGAATTGCTTATGTAGTTGTGACCTTAGTTTTCAGCTGCTTACTTATATTAAGAATGTGTGATTCTTGTGTTTGGTATAAAAGATGACAATACATTTCAGCATGTGAATGAGAAATTCGCTTCTCATCCATAAGTGTATTCGGATATCGCTTTCGATTCCAAGGTTTCATGCATAATGCAGTTTGGATACCTTATTGGTTATACAAAAGCATGTTTTGCGTTACAGCTTTGGTGATAAGTTTTAGGAGTCAGTTGGTTTGGGATGGATAATAAAGGGGTTGAACAGGACAAATGTGCCTGAAGCTGCGACAAATGCTATTAAACCAATCGCTTTCATTGTTTAGGTTTAGGCGGTCAAGATATATGGGGAAATGCTTGGAAGCGGTCCAGTAAATGCCACCCAGCGATTACGATCGCTTGATGTCACCACGTGAGAATGACTTCCCGATTTGTTGTCATTGGTCATCAAACAATCTACAAGATACCAAAAATGAGAGCTTTTCATTATTTGCTTGTCTGTGCATGATTTAGCTTATATACCGACTTGGTTCTGATATCCCACTCCAACTTTCATATTATACATCTTGGCTTTTGGGTGTGGTGCTTTTGGAAGATCGATAATGACGGCGATTGAAACAAGTCATCCAATTTTGATTCACCAAGTTTTGTGCATGAAACATGAGTTGCAGATCATGGCTGGGTGAATAATACCCACTGCATTCAGTTGATTGGGTTGGTTCTGCGCTTTTGATTTTTAAACTATTCTTGCTCAAAGCACTACGCAACATTTTTGACTCCTCTTTTGCTTCCCCTTGTTTTACTCTCGTTATTAATTGACTACACTTATTCTGCTTGCTCGTTTCTTTTCCTTTCTTCATGGGCAATACGCCATCCGACTTACAGTGGCATCCTGATGGAACTCCACCACCTTTGCGTCGTTCAACAACTCAAAGAACCAGTGGAAGCAATAGGAGTCACGGTGATAGACCACCAGGATTTGCCAACTTTTTCGAAGCAGCTGCAGTATCAACAGCACCATCAGCGCCGCCACCACGACATTTACGACAACCAAAGCGAGAAGGCAGCTGCAGTACCGTCTCTACCAACAGCACTTTATCGAGTACGAGTAAATCACTTTCACAGAAAACACCACCAAATGGACCTTCTCGTATGCCTTCAGAAGCATCTACTAGCTCAACGGTTGTGCAAGCGGATGTTTCGTCACTTGACAAATCAACATGCAATCCTTCAACAATAGATAATCATATGGTATGCAACTATTTCATATAAGCTTATGAGCTTATACTGATATATTGTTATTTCATAGCATACACTTCTCAAACGTGTCCTTGGTGGTTTGTGTAAAGCACCTGTGCATCGAATACTGTCATCATGCGAAGAACGTTCCACCCGACCCAATGTATTAGAAATCGGCTGTGGACAAGGATCTTGGTATGTTACCCCGCTCTTTATATTCACACACACACATGCTTGTGCATGTATTTTCCCATGCTGTTGCATATCCCAGTGCTAACCAGCATCCTTTTTGACAGGATCATTGATATGGCAACCGAATTTCCAAAAGCAGGTGAGTTCCATTGTTTTGGGGCTGTGTGGACTTTCCCTTTGTTATATTTATGATCCATATTTCTGGAACATATACTAATGTGCAAAATACAGATTTCCATGGCATTGATACAAGTCTACCAGAGATATCATTGAATGCAAAACGCAAAAATGCATATTTCAAGGAACATACAAGTCGCAAGGAACCATTATCTTTTTCAGATGATACATTTGATTATATTTACATGCGTATGCTGCTCTGTCGTTTCACTCATTCCGAATGGACCCAGCTGCTGAAAGAAATCATGCGTGTGTTGAAACCAGGCGGCTATTTGGAGATCATTGATTTGGACTATACTGTAAAGCGAGCTGGTTCTCGTTGCAATGACTTGATCAATCATCAAAGTAAGTGATGTGATGTACATATACACTTTTGAAAAGACCATGGTATTTATCTTTTATCATATAGTGCTAGAAATGATGCTCAAGGAACATCAAATCGATCTCCAACGTGCTCGGCATTTACCAACATGGTTGCAAACGGATTTTGTGGATATCCAACAAGAGCGAATGGTGGTACCACTGAGTTGGACCCATACCGACCACACTGTTGTGCAATCTCTCTTTGCAAAGATCGACGCTATACCTCCCGATTGCCAAAAACAACAACCCCACTGCGTTCTTTATACATGCTATGGTCGAAAACCTACTAATACTCTTGATGATACCTGGGATACGATGGTAAATGACTTTGCCAGTGGCTATATAGATTGAATTTTCCAGGTCATTCCCCTCTTGTATATAATTTGTAATATATAACCATTGTATGTTTTGCACTACATTTTTATTGCATACTGCGATTTTGAGCTGTCTATGGGATAAGTGATAAGGTAATGATTTGATGATGGTTAATTATATAAGAGATCAAAAAGAGAAAAAGCTAGAATGGGAAAAAGTGGTGGGGTGAAATAGCTAAAGTACTAGTTTAATGTGAGCACTTTGATGTCAAAGCCTTGTGAGCTTCAGCAAGCTGTTCCTCGAGAACACGAATACGTTCCTGAAGGTCCTTATCCTTATTCTCAAGTCCCGACTTTTCTGACTCGAGCACAGCAACGCGCGTGGTCAGCCGGGTATTTTCGCCCTCCAACTCGTTCACACGTTTCTCCAATGCTTCCATCTTGAGCAACTTTTTAAGACGAGATCGTCGTGCAGCATCTGTGTTGCGTTGACGCTTAAGCACAATATCTTCACGATCCTTGTCACAGCTTGATTTGCGTTTGTTACCATGGCTTGGAACAGACAATACTGGTGTAGTAGCTCCCAAAGAATCATTGCTACTTGACATGGCAGCAGCAGCAGCAGCAATCATTTCAGTCTTTGGCATAATAGGTACCAAACGACGTTGTTGTTGTTGTTGTTGTTGCTTGGGAGCAATATCTGGGAACAATGGCACACATGGTTGTTGCTGTTGTTGTTGAAGCTGATAAACACTGCTTGGACTTGTGGATTCCTTTGATTGTGGACTGGCAGTCAATGGTGGTGAATTGGGTAGCTCAGGACTTGATGCACCACTCGAGGTACTGCTACCAGATGTAGGTGGCAACAAACCTGATTGGTGGAGCTCAGTAGCAAGCCAATCATCAATGACAAATGGTTGGTTGGAATCCAGCTGCAAAAGCTGAGACAAGTCTTGCGGAGTTGATGAAGTTGTTGGCAAAAGAGGATGTGTCATGAGAGAATAATCATTGAACAGGGCATCGTTCCCTGTGATGCTAGTGTTGAATGGGAATGTTGTTTCTTGTTTCGTTGTCATGATTGTTTTTGGTTTTACGTGTGATCGAGTTGGAGGGCGTAGTGAGCTGGGCAAAGTAATTGGTTTTCTAATCTTGATGCTAATTTCCTGGGTTGTTGTGTTGGGCTGATATCTTCACGGTGCAAGTAGATGGTCTGTCAGTAGTATAGGCGAAGAAAGCTTTTGCTTCTTGGGCGTTAGAGTAAAAGAGATGTTTGTGGGAGACAAAGGCAAACATTAGAGATACGAGAGGTTCTTTACGAGATACGAGATAAAGATTAAATAGATACAAGAGCGGTATTAAGAGACACAAGAGGGAACAAGAGGTTTACAGAATGATAACAACCATAGTGGTAATCAATCAAATATATCAAAGTGTAGGTAAAAAGGTGGTGTGATCAAAGGTAAAGTGGATTTGGTGTGTGTGGATAGTTAAGAGTTGTGTTAAGAAATGGAAAGAACCGCAAGGAAAACAAGGCAAGAGCAGAAAGAGATTTTTGTACCGATGACGCATCGACCACTTTAACAACGCTGATTGGTTAACCCACATCTATAACACATGATACAGCATGCGTTTTTTGGGGCGGAGACGAATTTTGTGCACTTCTTCCAACACTAGTTTCATTGTTGTAGTAGTACAGAGAGGCTGATGGAAAGGAAAGGAGGTGTTTCTCCTGCATAGAGAACACACATTCTTGGGTTATCATGCGATATTGGATGGTTTAATCATGAACTACGACTATGCACAACAAGAGATATCGATTGAGAATGGAATATATTCAAGCAAATATTTTAAAGGATCTTGGATGGGGTTGTGTGTGGGAAAATGAAAGGTAATAATATACAGCAAAAATGTTGAAGGGAACTCGATATGATATGCAAAGAAAGAAAGAGGAGGAAAGGAACATTGGATAAAAGGGAGGCGATTTCTAGTGTGAAAGAGAGCGAGCGTGTGTGTATGTAGGTAGCTACTACTATCATCCTCATCATCACCTAGTATACGGTCGACATGTGATATCGAGACTCTTCAAAGTCTTTGATCTGTTGATCGTGCAATCGGTGATGGCGTGCACCGTTTCGTAGACGAGAAGCATAATTGGTGACCACCTTTGCAAAGTAAATCTATTGTTGTTGTTTGAGTGAGATGGATGATCCTGCAGGTACAAGCACGATAATGATTCTTACCTGAATTAATTCAACTACAAAGATGATAACACCAAAGCAAATCAAAAATGTTTGAACCATGGATTGACATTGTTCTGTGGATGTGGCATGTGCATTAAGTGTTCCAGGATATTGCACTGGTGTGTAGTACGAATTGTCGGTAAGCACTGCTTGTGACATTGGTACTTCACTGTTGTCGAATCCAACAAAACCAGATCGACGGCATGAGTTGACAAGGTCGTCACGATATACGCACATGATGATGAGTGAAATGAGATATTTGATGATGGAAAGTACGCAGTTGATCCATGCGACAATACTGAATGTTTTGGCAAATTTGCGTGATGCCTAACATAGGAAATCGTCAGATATATATAAATCAATCATCATTGACAAAGACTTACAAACATGGATCCAAGTATACCGAAAAGACCACCCACACAAATGATCACGGTCAATAGTAATCCAATGTAATACCATGCTTTTGCTGCTTGTCCAGAGTATATCGTGACAGCTATTGATAAACAAATAATATGTCAAAAGGTGAGCATAAGGTATACAAATAGTGTCAATCTATATTGATATCTTACCATTACTTCCCATAAAGCCAGTAACAGCATCGAACAAATAAACGACCTATTGTATTGTTGCAAATGAGCATTTCCCAATTGTCAAGATGCGTTGCATGTGGATGAGCGTACAAAGAACCAGAGGGCGATAATAAAGGTACCGAGTCGCAAAGGAATGAGACAACAGCATTTATCCATACCGAGACCCATGTTGATAGATTTTGCTGCAATCAGTGAAATGAGTGGTGAGGGAAAGTGACGAAAGTGAAGAAAAGGGTCAACGACCAAAAAAATGAAGGTGGATAGGAGTGGTTCTCATTCGCCGACCTTAATTATGAAGTCTGGGTTAGGTAGTACCAGCACGGATGGGCCAGGCTATTTAGTCTTTTACGTTGCACATGGCACATTAAAGTGGTCAATGGTGTTGTCTTTTGTTCTATAATGCTTAAAAGATGTATATTTCTTATATAATAAACTACTCTTTAAATGCCTGCTCATTCTACAAAAAGTTGATACCGAGACCAATTTGAATACCACGTCTGGGAAGGTCACCGGTCTTGAAACGAAGTGGTATGCAAAAGTTGGCTTCAATTCTGGCAAGTTCATGATGAAAGACAAGACCAACACCAGCAGCTGTCCGCGATTCATTGATCAATTCCTCAATCGTTCCATTCACAGGAGCATCTAAATAAAATACACTTTAGTTTCAAATATCGTATGGTACATTACAACGTGATTTCCTTACTCTTTGGCTTATTGATAATGTTGCCAGCATTGAAGAAAGCATGTGCCTTGATAGGAAGATGGGAAGCACCAGGGATAGGACTCGTTAGGCTGACACCAGCAGCATAAAATACATTTCCACCAAGAGCATCGTCTATACACAATCCCTTGTTAACAAAACGAGAACACGCTCCATCATCTGTGATTACTTACTACCATCACGAGCACCAATACCACCCATCTTGAAACCACGCACAGACAATGGACCACCAAGGTAAAATCGATCCGACACGTTGATATCTTTGCTCTCCTCCAATGGATAAAGATAACCAAGTTTCAAACCAGTACTGAGCACAATACCATTTGCGAGAGGTTGATGCATTTGAGCAGCCAATTCTTGCTTAAAGAAGCTTGCATCACCACGTTGAGCAACACCTGCCAATTCTTGAGTCAAGGCAATGTACTTGCCAGTGGTTGGCATGGTTACATGGTCACGTGTATCATTGACAAAGCTGTGAAGGATGGAAGACTTGGTGTTCAAACCAGAATGTGCACGGACCCTATCATTGGATACAAATGAATATTTCAACTTTTATCGGATCAAATGACTTACGTTGCTGACGACTTTTGTTGTGCAGTAATATCACGGTTGGACAATGCATAGCTCAATTGATGTTGACCCCATGGAGAGCATGTCTACTCTTTTCCATTAATCATCATGCTAATAAGAAATAGATTACAATTACCTTAAAGCGGAGACCAGCCGTTCTTGAACTCTCGACATAATAGTTAACGGGGGAGTAGTCCTTGATGGCACCCTTGCCAAACGCTTCCAACTTGGCATCAGGTGATCCAAACACAGGTAGACCAGCAGCAACCTAATACATGTATTATTCAATCATGAATTCACTTGCTAATTCACATCAGTCATACCTCGATGGCTGCCTTTGTGCGGTTGCCGAAAGCGTATTTGGCATAGGCTGTTTCAGCACCACCAAAGATGTTTCTCAATGCAATCGTACCGTTCTATATATAATTCATGCTTAGTGATTTCTCCCTTCCGACCTGGTGAAAGATATATCCACTTACCACATTGGCTTCGTTTTCACCTACACCAAGAGTAGTTTGGAGTACGCCTTTGCCTTTTTCCTTTAAATCGAATGTAACGTTGACGGCGTCTGTACCCGAAGCAGTCATGTACACCTTGATTTCCTCAAAGATATCATGTCGTTGAAGCTTGTTGGCTGCTTCTTTAACTTGTTCCAGTACAGAAGCTGAAGTAGAAGCATCGAAAACACCAGCAACCACATGGTTAAGGAATGATTCGCGCGTTGCCGAAGTACCGACGATGCTTAATGCGCCAACATGAAGGGGGGCGTCTGCAGGAAGGTTTGTCTGTTACAATTGGGTGCAATGAGTGAATTGGAACACGTTGTAATGCAGTTGTTTTTCTTACCAATGTGCTCGCCATGGGTCGTAGTGTTTATGCAAAAAGAGAACCGTGGTGGATGTTGTCCCCCCGCAAGTTGAAGAATTATTTAGTCCAAGTCACATGGCCATCACAAGAAGTTGATAACCTCGACATATGATCTGTCATCATCATTAGCATAGCACACAACGTATTCCCCATTCATACCATCACTATCCATTCACTATTATACCAGACAAATGAGATAAAGCTGATTTATACGCGGAACGCGTTTGTTGTGGATTACTTTTAGAAAGGAGATCTGTGTCACATGATCGTAACCATTAATTCAATGATCGACCTAAATCAATATATTTGTCCACATTATTGGGACAAAAATTATAATACAAGGTGCAAAAGCACACTGAAACATGTGAATCACATGCACTAGATACAGCGATCATCTCCATGACGATCCATTTTGTCTTCAAAGAATATGAAAAGATCAAGATTGATTGAATGGTTTTTATTTCAAAGAACATGTTCCTTGTAGTTGAATCTGAATTGGTTTGCTTATAAATCAATTAGTGGGACGGTAGTCTATGGAATATAGCGCCATTTTATCGATTGACGGGGTTCAGAAAAGAAAGGCTGGGACAAGTTTCCCGCACATGCATATACCCATTCAGCAAGAGTATGTGGGGGGAATGCGATGTGTCGCAGCAACACTCCGGGTCTACATATCACGTAAGCAAACCTGACCCGAAATCTGAGATAGTATTGTGTTATTCCCGTTTCCCGCATGCACCCATCCGACCCAACCTTATATATTCTGTGCCAGGGTTTTTCGATTTAGCCATATTCCTTTTTCTTTTCTCACACACAAAACATATTATTATCATGGCTAAAGTAAACGTTGGTGTTGTTGGCTTTGGTATGTGATAGATGATACAATGGCTATTTCGATAAAGACACGGTGATGGTGGGATATCTTTTATTTATGCATGTATTGTATTAGGTTTCTCGTCACGTACTTTCCATTGCCCTCTTATTGTATCTTCACCTCACTTGCAGTTGACAGCTGTTGTTGAGCGTCACAATAACAAGAGCAAAGAAGTTTATCCTTGGGTCACCGTTGCCAAGAGCACTGATGAGTTGTTTGGCATGGATAATGTTGATATGGTTGTCATCACCACTCCCAATGATTCTCACTTTGCACTTGCCAAGGAAGCCATGGAGAAGGGCAAGCATGGTAAGATAATTTGTTAAAGTATAAAGGTACATGAGTTAATCCTTGAATGATTTAGTTGTTGTTGAGAAGCCCTTCACCGTTACATCTGAGGAAGCCAGTGAGTTGGTTAAAATCTCGGAAAAGACCAACAAGATTTGCAGTGTATACCAAAACCGCCGATGGGATGGTGACTTTTTAACTGTCAAGAAATTGTTGGCTGGTGGTCAGTTGGGTCGTCTTGTCGAATTCGAATCTCACTTTGACCGTTTCCGTAACTTTGTCAAGCCTGGATGGCGTGAAAAGGATGATCAACCCGGTTCTGGCATGTTGTATGATCTTGGCGCCCATTTGATTGATCAAGCTTTATCCGTGTTTGGTTTGCCAAAGAGCATCTATGCTACTATTAGCAACCAACGTCAATTGGCTGAATCCAATGTTGTGGATGATTTCACTATCATTCTCAAGTATGCTGATGGTTTCAGTGCCCTTTTACGATCCAGCATGCTTGCACGTCAAAGCCCTGTGTTGCGTTTTTCATTGCGTGGTATGAATGGTAGCTTTGTAAAGCATTATTTGGATGTACAAGAAGATCAGCTTAAGGCTGGTTTGGTGCCTAGCAGTGCTGGCTACGGTGTTGAATCGCAAGATCGATGGGGTATTATTAATTCGGATATCAATGGCTTACACATTACTGGCAATGTTGAAACCCTTCAAGGTGATTATTTGAGCTTTTACAACAATGTTGGAGAAGCTATCCTCAAGAATGATCGTGAACATTTGGCTGTGAAGCCTGAACATGGTGTCAACTGCATTCGTCTTATCGAATTAGCTCAAAAGAGTAGTGATGAAGGTCGTGCTATTGAGTTGTAGATATTCTAGTATAATAAATCTCTTTATTCATCCAATAATTCATGACAAGTGCTGAGTATCTCAGCATGACTGAAACCAAATTAAATAAAGCGACAAGCGTTGTATCCGACTCTTTGTTCCCTCTCATGTTGTACCGAGCCTTTCATTCCACACGACAACTACTCAAACGCAAAGATCATTATGAAGCGCTCAATGTAAAACGACATGCTGATAAGAACACCATCAAGAAGCAATATTATCGTCTTTCCAAACAATACCACCCTGATTTGAATCCCAACAATGCAGCAGCCCATGCCAAGTTTCTCGAGATCAATGAAGCATATGCTGTGTTAGGCAACGAAGCAACTCGACGAGACTATGATCGAGAAGCAGATGATAGGCCTATGGCAGCTACTACAACATCCAACTGGTATACATCCACAGCACATTTCCGGTCAGGTCCATCTGCTTCATGGCATGGTAGATCGAAACATCACTCAAGGAATACGGGATCTGCGAGTGCACGTGCACAAGCTGAAGGGATGGGAAAGAATAATTCATCATCATCATTCTATCGGGAACATTTTACACGGTATCAAGCTGAAGAAACACGACGTAGACATCGTATGCAACAAGCTGCTAAGCGACGTAGAGAAGCAGGATTGGAGACTGAACCAGATGCAGATGCATATCGACAAATCGAATCATGGTGGTCAAGGATGTGGCGATTAGCTATAGTATTGGGCGGGATTGGTTATGGAACACATACACTACACAAGAATAGAGATAATATTCAAAAGAAAACTTAATAGAGCACATTTATATATACCATTTATTATTGATTCATGTAGATGAATGACGAGAATGTGAATAGATCAATGTCTTGCTCAATGAGCAACTAAAGCATAGGTAACCAAGGACAATGTGGATACCATGGAAACCATTATGCAATGATACGATGCATGATGACAATCACCGATTTAGGACAGCGACCCGTTTCTTCCCTTTTACTCTGGCCAGGATATTCGTTGATAGAAAAAAAGAGAATGCAGTTATGTCTCGCAGACACAAGAAATCAAGGTCTTGCACCGTATTGCCGCATCCATTGGCATTGACTTCTTCCATTGCTACGCATGCATCAGATCCCATGGCTACGCGATCACCTCATCCAGAACCTTACCCGAAGGCTACCAGCAGTTGTAATAGCAGCACAAGCCATAGCAGCAGCCATAGTAGTATCAGCTCAAGTCAAGGCGTAATAACGGGAGAACATCTTACACCATCCTATGATACAAACAGCCGTGAAGAGAATACTACTGTACGCAGTGGTTTATCATCGCTATTACGCCATAGAACGGCAACATTTCCATTACCATCATTCTGTATCTTCTCTCGTAAAGCATTAAGTCATGAATCGGCTCAACAGGGCGAAATTGTCCCTTACATTTATCCTGTATCAGTTCCTGTGGATAGTATTAGTATGCTTGTAAGCATTCTTGAATCGCTCTTTCGTACCATAGATGATATCACCAGCGAACATGATGGAGAAGAAGAAGACAATGAAGATGAAGATGAAGACTACGATCAGCTATGCAAGATTATTGGTCTTGGGACATTCAAGGTGGCTTTATGGAAAGGATGGGAAGAAGATCGTGCATTGGTATGTTGCTTTTCAATATCACATTTCTTTTCGAGTTAAGGTGGCAGCAACCAACAATCAAAACCATAGGCGGTTATATTATCAACACAGTTTCCTGATCACGTCGTCACTGACCGTATGCAAGCTATCCAGGACATATTAAAGAATGGAGCAGAGGTAAAGCAAAGACATATATGGGTTATCTTTCTTTTCGATATTCATACATTATGCTAGGAAACCAATGAGATATTAGGTAGTAAGATTATTACAATGATTCAACGTCTATTTGGATAAAGAAAATGAATTACAATGAGAAAACAACGCTGTATTGCTAGTCTATTCATACACATCTCTTAAGAGAGGATGTTTGATACAAAGTTTGAGAAAGGGAATGGGAAAACTTTACAAATGCTACTTTTTTTCTATCATGGTGCTGTACAATGGATGGGTCTACTTTGTAAAGCTGTTATACAAACCAACGCTCTCGTTATCTTCACTAGCGGCTTGCATGCTTTCATCATTGCGTTCTCCCTCAATGTAGGACATGTAGTCTTCATCAACGTCACCAGTGACATAATCACAGTCAAACACCGAAGTGTCAAACTTTTGAATGGAGGGATTGTATTTGCGAACGGATTCAACCAGATCCTCCAA
This sequence comes from Lichtheimia hyalospora FSU 10163, assembly GCA_025094155.1. Lineage (NCBI taxonomy): Eukaryota > Fungi > Mucoromycota > Mucoromycetes > Mucorales > Lichtheimiaceae > Lichtheimia > Lichtheimia hyalospora. Next base: position 44,674 of record PTRB01000126.1, read on the forward strand.
GTCTTGATATATGATCTTGTCAGCACCGATCTCCGCAGCAATTTCGTCATCATTGCGGTTGTGAGCGACAAGCTCGTGACGACTAGGCATATCAATGCCGTACACGTTGGGGTATCGAATGGCAGGAGCGCAAGAAGCAATGTACACCTTTTTGGCACCAGCATCGCGAGCCATTTGAATAATTTCCTTAGAAGTAGTACCACGCACAATCGAATCTATCTTGACATTAGCAACCTATTTTAAACTTGGAGCATGATTCGATAGCTTACCATCCACAAGAAGAACGTTCTTGTCCTGGAACTCCAAAGTCATGGCATTTAACTTTCGACGCACGTTCTTGCGACTATAAGCATCCATCAATATCCAATCCATAAACCTTATTCAATCATTTCATGCTTACCGAGTTTGCTGGCCGGGCATGATGAAAGTTCTGCCAACGTAACGATTCTTGTTAAAGCCTTCACGGTAAAGAATATTCAACTTGTGCGATGCTTGAAGAGCAGCAACACGCGAAGTATCAGGAACCTACAAACATGATCATGAGATCCACCATCCATATGAATCTATTTATCCCATGTACTTACAGGAATGACTACATCGATATCACACTTGTCACCAAACATTCTTTCGACTTGTCTGGCAAGAGCTTCACCCATAGAAAGACGAGCTTTGTAAACAGAGATGCCATCAATGATACTGTCTTGGCGAGCAAAGTAGACATATTCGAAAATGCAAGGAGTGTGCAAAGCGGCAGGCACCAATTGGCGACGAGAGAGTTGTTCACGAGTGATAATAACAGCTTCGCCTAAAAATGAAATGAGTCACACGTACTAAATTACTCACAATGGCTCAGTACAAAACTTACCAGGATTGATATCCTCACAGTCAGTGAAACCAAGTGCATCCAAACATACACTCTCCGAAGCAAACATGTAATCATAACCTGTTTCAGTTTTACGGCGACCGAGAACAAGAGGACGAATACCATGGGGATCACGGAAACCGATAATACCATAGCCTGCAATCATGGCAACACATGCATAGGCACCACGGCATTGAGCATACAAGTCCTTGATAGCAGTAAAGATATCTTCTTCATTGATTCTAGTAAACAAATAAAGTTAATATCGGATCGTAACAAACATCATTTTACATACCTGAACTTGCCAGTCTTCTGCAAGTTATTAGCAAGGATGTTCAACAACACTTCGGAATCGGAATCGGTATTGATATGACGATGGGCAACCTTGTCCAAGAATACACGCAATTCACGATTGTTGGTCAAATTGCCATTCTACCATCATCCAATGAGTAAACAAACCACTTTGTTGTCATGGCATTTTAATCCTTACATGAGCAAATACGATACCGTAGGGCGAGTTGACATAGAAAGGTTGAGCTTCGGACATGGATGAAGAGCCAGCTGTGGGATAACGCACTAGAGTCCATGAACTTTTAATATTTACTGCCATAATAAACCCCACATTGTCGTATCGACTTACCATGGCCAGCACCCATGCTGCCAATAAGGCGAGAAAGTTGCTTTTGATCAAACACATCACGAACCATGCCGTTGCCTTTGCATTGAAAGAGACGACCTTTGGGACCACAAGTGACAATACCAGCTGCGTCCTAAGCGAATCAATGTCAATAAAAGGTTATAGTCATGGGAGGTTGATAAGTGACATTTGACTTACCTGACCACGATGTTGCAATAAACCAAGACTTTCAAAAAGGTCAGGGCAAGCCATGCCCTGAGAATTAGACAGGATGATTGCTGAAATGCCACACATTGTTGGGTGTAAGCGAGATGAAAGTTCGACGAAACAACATTCTTTTTCAGTCGTCAGAGTGATTGATCGAACTAAATCTCTTTCTTGCACGGGCCCAAGCCTCCGCTCCGACACCAAGATTGGATTGGTTAGGATCCTGATGAAGATCCTACTGGTGTCACTCTGAGATTAGTATTGTTATCACTATAGTAGTTCACATATTCAATCATTCACACTTTTCATAATAAATACATATTGAGATTTCATGTATGAATAATATGATGTATCACATTGATTGAAATTATCGCAAGAATTGACCACATATTTGCAATGGGGATAAAGGGCTATACGAAAAGAATGAAATGATGGGGTTACCCCAATTGTCAACAATGTCCGCTGCAACACCGCCATCTATAAAGCACAAAAGTCAACTTGCTTTACGATGTAAGATGCCATTTGACTCGCAGTTTGGCGTCGGAAAAGTATACAAGTGCATCTTTTTGAATTGTGCACCATCACAACCTGTGCGTCACCTCCTGTTGACCATCCCAATTCGAGGAGTACTTGCGAAAGATCCCTACTCTTGCTTATCTGACACATTGCATATACATCACCTTACCTATTGGCATTATACTGCTCGACATCAGGGACTTCGGGTGTGTGTGTAGCATGAATGCATGATGTTGGTGTACAAACCCATTTACCATTAGTTTTCTCACGACTTTCAATGTACATACATAAAGTGGCACTTGCTAACAAGACGCACACCCACCCACCCACACGCCATAACAATATAATTTTTCTCAAGGGGTGTTTTCGTGCATTATAGTACGCCAACATCATATATATACATATACACAAATTGTATTATTTGGCCCAGACCCTTCCTTACCAGGGATGCTGACCGACTGATAATGAATTATGCCAATCCTATCGGTTCAGTTTCCCAAAGTATAACACGAACCCCTTTACAAATAGGACAAAGGGAGCGCTTTGCATCACAAAAAGCATATGGCAATGTTGACCTAAAACTCCCTCTCTGGCAATTCTCCTTGTTTCTAAAATGATCCATCATCCATCGCCACCATACCCTATTTTGTCTGTGAGAATCGAATCACTTGCACAGAGTTTTGATGCAAACAATGAAGCAGATATCTTGTGCCTACTATCAACAATGAATCCAATATCACTAGTGACATTTCATTCCATCATCCACTCATTCAGATGCATAATCGTTAAAGGACATGTTTATTATGCAGCTTTCGAAAGAGAAGGATCCCTGTATGTCTTGGCAAGTGATCTAACCAATTGATCGATTTGTAACTAGGAGTCTGTAAAATTATCCTCTACCATAATCGTGGTAATCATCCGCACTAAAATGCGTATGACTACATTGTACGCTGTTCCGTTGTTCTAAAGTTGATATCCATCTAGTTTCAATGGAGCCTAGAACGCTCAGAATGGAAATGGACGTATCATTATTATGATATGGCAACCATCTCAAAGTAAGCAATTGAAAGCTTATCAAAAGCAACCTTGAAACAGTTTGTGTTGGAATGCAATGTTAACACTTTTCTCACTAAAACCTACTTTATAAATTGGTGATTGCTGAATCACGACAATCCGCAATAAGGAGACATCCTTCAGCAAAAAGGTAATCAATGATCTATTGCTGCATAGCATCCTGGGGATCGTTGATGGTGGTAGAATATGCAGTTGTTGTTGTCATTGTATATCCAATGCACGTAGTAGTAAACCGGGAGCATGAGCAAAACACAACACAACGAGATTACCTGGAACTTGTATAGTCAAGAGCTATTTTTGACAGTGGGGAGATAATTCGAGTTACAAACAAAGCTGCTGCTTCATCCAGTCTATTTTTCCAGAAAGCGGTAAAAGCGATATGCAAGTAAGTTTCTATGGAACATTGGCTGCATATATGGGGGTGAGCTTTGGCGGTGGTGGGGAGCATTTCAACAAAACAGGAAGGGGCACGCGGTGTCAGGAGCATTCGCATGGAGACCTTTTATTCGCCAGCTGCAAAGCGGCGTGATAGGATATTGGGCGAATGAAGTTGAGAACACGGATCCCGAGAACGAGGAGTCAAAAAAAAATCCAAGTTGTCGTTATCGTTTGCTGCCATTATGCAGAACAAATGTGTTCAAGATATGCATCATCTCCAAGATATATTCCACATCAAGTATCCATCCAGTTTTGTGCAAAGGCATTGGGGGTTTGATCGTAAAGAAGGGGCAATTGAATAAGGGAGAAGATAGTATTCATGATTGTTGAGGGAAATGTCGTGCGTGAATGCCGGTGCTTTATTAATCCGATGTAAAACCTTTTGTTTTTTTGTCCTGTTTTATATAAAAAAGCCAGCCATATCCGCTTTGTCAGGAGCCATCATCTTCAACCATTGATATCTTTTCTCTCTCACTTTCTCTACTTTATATTATTTCTTTGTAATACTTGCAATACCCGTACCATGTTGAGCGCAAGCAATCCCCGACCCACAGGCTTTCCAATGGCTGAAAGCAACCCTCCAATGGCTGAGAAACCAAAAAAGAAAAAGCCCATTCGACAAGCAGTAGGCGTAGTTGTAGGAGATCCTGCTACTGGAAGAATTCTCATGTTGACAAGCCGTAAGCGTCAAGGTGCCTTGGTGCTTTTCCGAGGTGAACGTGCTGAAGGTGAAGAAGCTGATGCTGCTGCTTTACGTGTTCTTCAAGAAGAAGGATCCATTCAGGCAACAGGCTTGTTGAATCGTTTGGGAACTTATATTGAAGCCAACAAACGCGGCAAGACAATTGCTCATCATTGGATGTATGAAATTCCATATACACGAACCACAATCATCACCAAAAGACCACCATTGCCAACTCAACAATCATCATCACAAGAAGATGAAGAGATTAATGAACGTACACGCGTGTGGGTGACATTTGAACAAGCATTAGAAGCTACCATGGATAGACCCATGTCTCGCCTTGCACTTACAAATAGTTCTTTTGCAAAGCATCGCCATTAAAGAAGCATTTCCCGTAATGTTTGTTGTACATGCATGCAGTGTGATTGTTTGGATTGTGCGTGCATCTCTCTTCCAATTGTAACGCATTTTGAGTATTATTGCATAAGCATCGTTTTAACATTGACCCGTTTTAGTAAGGCTCGATTGAATATTGTAATCACGATTCACAACACTATGATGATGAACAACAAGGAGACTTTTGATGTATTGATCTCCACAATGAACATGCATGGTCCATTGCATCTTTTGGATCATGCCACGTGATTTGACAATTGTGACAATGACGACATGAAACAAAGGCACACATATTGTGCAGTTAAATCAAACCACCACCAATTGGCTGCATCAGGTGATTTCTGGATATGGATACTAGCTCACGCACACACACGCACACACACGCACACAAATGTAATGCATCAATCCAAGTCTTAACGCAAGGGGGTGCACATATATTGGCATGGATTATTCATGGTATAATTGTAAACAATATATTTGATCGATAGCTGTACATGGCGGGAGGAAATTGAATAGTATGTATCTATACAATAAACACTAAGACTTTCGCCAATGGCGGTAATCTGCTACATTGCCATTGAAACGTCGTTGTTGTTGTTCTTGTTCCCATGGTGACATTCGGTAATGGTGCAATGGATTGGGGTGTTGACGAGGATCATGACCAGCATAAGCGACAATACCCACTACGAGGACTAGACCTGTTACAAGAGAATAACGAGTCCATTGTTGTTGTTCTTCAATAGGCGATTCTTGTGGTTTACGTGCATGTTCTTGCCATGCAGTTCTTTCAGGGAAAGCTGGTGATGCATATGATTGTTTTCCAGTCAATCGTTGATATGCAGCAGTGATGTCTCGAATATCAGGACCTTGTTGGCTATTAATTGAACGTGCCACATCCGGATGATGACGTTTACAAAGCTCAAGGTATCGTCGACGTATTTCTTGCTTAGATGCTGTACGTGCAACCCCTAATAACTGTTGGTCTTTTAGCCGAGATACCGACATGCTATTTATGTTATGTGGAAAAAGAGAAAGTAAAAGAGAAACATTCAACAACACCAACGGCAACTTCGGTGAGTGAAACCCAATTTTGCAAATGTGTGTGTGAGTGAGAGAGAGCGTGTGGAAAAGGCACATGCATAAACATTTATAAAATAATCATCCCATGAGAATCGTCAGGTTTCTGCCTTCCTCTTCTCCTTTTCCCTTACTTTATCAAATCAAATGAGTCAAGACAACCATCGCATTGAACGCGATACCTTTGGTGAACTACAAGTTCCTGCAGATCGCTACTGGGGTGCCCAAACACAAAGGTAATGTACGCATATGTGATATCTTTCGTAACCAATGTAACATAACAACACACGTGTAGGTCTCTTCAGAACTTTGATATTGGTGGTGCCAGTGAACGTATGCCTGCTCCATTGATCCAAGCCTTTGGTATACTCAAAAAAGCTGCTGCTACTGTCAACATGACCTATGGTTTGGATCCAAAGATAGGCGAAGCCATTCAAAAAGCTGCCGATGAGGCAAGGAAACGGAGATTATCATGGAATGATGGATATCTTACTCAACATGGTTATCCTTTAGGTGATCAGTGGTAAGCTGATGGATCACTTTCCACTCGTAGTGTACCAAACAGGCTCTGGCACGCAAACAAAGTACGTAAGCAGCAAACAATTGCCATATTATTATTTCTTAACTAATCCACGGCCAACAAAAGTATGAATGTGAATGAAGTCATTTCCAACCGTGCAATTGAATTGTTGGGTGGTGAACTGGGCAGCAAGAACCCTGTTCATCCAAATGATCACGTCAACATGAGCCAGTCATCTAATGATACGTAAGCCGAGTAATCATCATTCATCTGGGAAGCGACATGCATTAACCAAAGTTAAATTTAGATTCCCGACTGCCATGCACATTGCTGCTGTTATGGAAATCACTAATCGGCTGTTACCCGCTTTGACGTCTTTGCGATTTGCTTTGCAGGCCAAGTCCGAAGAGTTTAGCCATATCATAAAGATTGGACGCACACATCTCCAAGACGCTACTCCCCTTACACTTGGACAAGAATTTTCAGGATATGTTCAACAACTCACATATGCCATTCAACGTGTTGAAAATGCACTTCCTCGACTTTACAATCTTGCAATCGGTGGCAGGTATGTATATTAGTATGGAAATATTAAGGATGAAATGGTAATCTATAAATTGGGAATAGTGCTGTTGGTACTGGCTTGAATACAAGGAAAGGATATGATGTCAAGGTTGCAGCTGCCATTGCTGATATTACAGGATTGCCTTTCCAAACAGCTCCCAATAAGGTATTGTGATCATTCATGTGGAGAGATGTATTATCCAAGTCTAAATATCGATTTTACTTCAGTTTGAAGCTTTGGCTACCCATGATGCTATTGTCGAAGCACATGGTCAACTGAATACTGTGGCTGTCTCGCTTCATAAAATTGCCAATGACATTCGTTACCTTGGTTCTGGACCTCGTTGTGGTCTTGGTGAACTTGCTCTTCCAGAAAATGAACCTGGATCATCCATTATGCCTGGCAAAGTCAATCCTACACAGTGTGAAGCTATGACGATGGTGTGTGCACAGGTTATTGGGTATGTTCTGTTATCTCAAATCGTGATGCCAGCTCATTATGATTAACAATGGGATTTTAAGGAACCAAACTACAGTTAGTTTTGCAGGAGCAAATGGACAATTTGAATTGAACGTATTTAAGCCCGTTATGATCAAGTCCTTATTACAATCGGTGCGTTTGTTGGGAGATGCTTGCAATTCTTTCACAAAGAACTGTGTGGTGGGAATTCGAGCCAATGAGGACAAGATCCAAAGTATCATGAATGAATCTTTGATGTTGGTCACAGGTAAGTACATAATGTCAAAGCATGATCATTTTTATTAACCCTTGTTATTAAAACATGCGTCTTGTAGCTCTCAATCCCCATATTGGTTATGATAATGCAGCCAAGTGTGCAAAGAAAGCCCATAAAGAAGGTACAACTTTAAAGGAAGCAGCTATTTCTCTCGGTGTCCTTTCTGAAGATCAATTCAATAATTGGGTGCGTCCTGATCAAATGCTTGGACCAACTTAATAATAAAGGATGGATGGTGATGATGGTGATTTGCCAGTAGTAGCTTCTAGGTCTTTCTATAATTGTGATTCATTGGGGGTGGGGCGGAGCATCAGGATAATGCGGAAAGTGGATAGCATGGCAACTTGATTTCTTTCACTATTACCACCATGCCAAACACACCCCACGACAACAATAACAACGGTCCCCAATCCGACCTTGACATGATTGAACATGCAATGAACAACATGATGCAAGGGGTCTTTTTGACAATGTTTCGCTCTTTCATGGAGCCAGTTATTTTTGAAACCAACCGCATTCAGCAGCTTCCTGAAAACACACAAGCAGGAATCGCTAATGACGACTTTGACGGCAGTGATTTCAGACGCTTAGCTAACAAGTCTCGGCAGCAACGTGGTCTTCCAGAGATTCCTGATAATAGTCGACCAATACAACAAGCAGATGATATGATACCAGCACAACCACCTAGTTTATTGGGAATGATGATGGGTGAACAACAACCTACAGCTTCAAGCGGGACACTACTGGATCTATTATTGCCTGATCATGATCGCTTCTTTAACAAAAGTGTTCAAGCTATGGACATGTTTCCTCATGAGGATGAGATGGAAGGACCACATCAAACAAGTAATGTAAGTAACAAGATTGTACATGTCTCAGGGTGGACATTAATGCATGGTTTAAAATCTAGTGGTCATTCTCTAGTTCATCACAACGTCGAGTACTGAGACCTGACGGTACTGAAGAATCTTATGTTACAAGCACCAAGAATGGTGTTACTGAAACTATTAAGCGTATCAAGCATCCTGATGGTACTGTCGAAGAAACTCGTCAAAGTGGCACACATAATGGGATCCAACCATCTCCTTTATTGATCAGCAACCAATCCAGCTCTATCGAACAACCATTACCACCCATCCAACCTAGAAATAATCAGCAACAAGATAGTGAAGGTGGTCCATTGTTCAAGATGTGGAAACGAATCTTTGGTTGAGCAAAGTAGACAATGCATATTTATATAGAATAATAAACACAAGCATCACTATCCATATTCCTCATCTAATCCACATATCCCATCGAGAAATGTTGTAATAAATTGGTACAGATAAACGTATATTATCTTTTACTTAGTATCATCGTATTGTTGATTTGATCATTTGGGGGAAGTTGACACCTTTTGGTCGGGTTTTTGGGTAGCATCCTTTTCAGTAGTATCTGCATATATTGAGACATGGTGAATTCACTATGGATAGAGGTTCTTTTTTCCTCTCTAAATCTTACCTTTCCGTTCCGATTCTTCATCCACATCAATCAAATCATCATCATCCGAATCGTCCTCATCACGAATCACATACGATCGTCGCTCTTCAGTACGAGATTCAGATTTTTCAGTGGGCTTGGTGCTCTCAGGGGCGGTCAAGACAACACTATCACCTAGAATGTTGTCAGTTATCATGATATTATCTTACACGTTTATCCATACCTTCAGATCCTGTGTCGACAGTGCTGTGTTGTACAGCAGGTGATGGTGTTCTTCTTGGAGGCATTTGTGGAGGTTGTTCATTGTTGTTATTTCCTATAGCGTAAGATGCATGGATTAAAACAAGTTGCTTATATGCAGTGATCATTTGCTTACGTGTGTTGGATTCCCAGAATTGGTCATCACCTGCCAAGCGTCGTGCTAATTCCTCATCTGCACGGATCTGAGCATCCACTGTATCGTTACCTCCTTGACGTTGGTAAGGTGGATTGACATGGATAACACCTTGTTGTTGCTGTTGTTGTGGTCGTGCTGTTTGTGCATAAACGTCGTTATCAGAAAGATGCAAGGCTGAGACATCACCTGCTAACAAATCATCGCCATCATCACTGGGTAGACCCCTATGTGCATGAAGAATGAGATATCTATATGATACCTTTTAATAAAACATACCTGTATTGAGCATTGGTAGTTGGCATAGAAGTGCCTTGGCTGGGACTACCACCATTATTGGCACGGCTGGCTTTGAACTGATTGTAGAGATCCATGACCTTTTTCTTGGCAGCTATCAATATACATAATGTATCAACAATCCAAAGTTCATCATTCACATCATCATCAATAACTTACCATTGCCAGCTTCCACAACCCTTTCCTTAATGATTGGCAAATCCTCTAATAAATCATGGCACGTGTTAGCCCATAATTAACTCATGTAATCCCATACCATGTTTCCCTTCTAATTGATATCCTTCATTTTACCTTGAAAGTTAAAGAGTGGTTGATCATCTTCAGCTTGTTGTTGTTGTTGACCTAGATTGATTGTTGAGATGAATGAATTTAACACCCAAATCATGCAACGTTGCACATGGCTAGCACAGATCATTGTTATTACGTACGTTGATATCGCTGTGCTCGCACACGTTCATCTTCCAAAGCCAACTGCCTTGCATACGCTTCATCCATTTGCATTTGCTCTTCAACAGTACGAGGTTCTTGTTGTTGTTGTTGTTGTTGTTGTTGCTGTTGCCAGTAACCATATGGAGCTTGAGTTTGAGTTTCAGTTTGTGTAGGTCGTGGAGGCATGGGTGGTGCAGGTACATCCTCAGTAGTGGTTGTTGCTGGCTCTGTTGCACGTTGTTGTGGGCGTGGTGGCTCTTCAGGCTTATAGTTGGGATCAGACATGCCGAGAAGCACTTCAAATGACCTTTCCATCTGACCACCTTGACTAGCGAGAATGGCTTCAATAACCTCCACATCGATGTCAGGAAAAGCTTCCTTCAATGTACGCACAGGCTCTGAAAGCTGTTGCTGTTGCTGTTGCTGTTCTTGTTCTTGTTGTTGTGGCGACTGTTGTTGTGGCGACTGCTCATGAGTTGTTTCTTGTTGCTGTTGAGTAGAGGGTGATTCAGGACTAGTGGTAGGATTGGATTCGTTTCCACTTGTAGGAGGAGGACTAGTTGCAGATGAGGTGACAGGACTTTCCTTTGAGTTATCTTGTAAAGGAGACGATGACTCGGTTTGTGGAGACTTGGTAGACTCGTGTTCTGTTGGTTTTTGTTCTTCCATAGTGAGACTTTGTAGAGAGGGAACGAAGAGAAAGCAGCGATAAAAGGCGGGACAATAAGAATTCACATAGCGCACTTTATGCGCGGCACTCATTGTCTTTATCACACACGCACTTTGCCTTTATGCCAAGATGCATCCTCTTCACATGCCAAGAATTCCTTTGATTATTGGAAATAGATATATAGACATTTATATTGACGTACACGTAGATGGAGGTATGGTAAAGATAAGCAGTGATGAGGATGAAGGGTTTAAATAACTATGACTAGTACCAGTAATATAATGAGGACAATGATCAAACAGCATATACAATAACCGGATTTCGACTCTATAAACACATTCATATGAATAAACAAACTTGTCGCTTTAATCCTTATATCATACCTTCTTCCTTCTTCAAGATGTATGTCACCCGGTTCATAGCTCGTTTCAATCTCCCCTGAGATCGGTCAACGTGATCGCCAAGATCATCCAGAATCCTAATAAAATATCAGTTGTCAACCTTCAAACTGCTATAATCCTATCATCACTGCCAAGACTCACATGGCTTGATCCTCTAATTCAGTGTTCATTGTACCGGCAATTTCTTTGAGATTGACCAATGTGCCCGACATGCTATCCAAGTGTGTATCTTGCTCTTGCATCATCACCTACATAAAACACCTTTAATGAACGCGTTGCATACTTTGAATGATAAATATAGCTTACCATCTGTTGCTGATTTTCATCCTCAAGCATATGGTCATTGTGATGACGAGAATTGGATGCTTCACCTGATCCCTATGCAGAATGAATCACTTTAGAACCACTTGTGATATACAGTTTCCATATCTCTTACGTTATCAAAGTGCTGCCATTGCTTCGCTGGAGGATTTGCCATAGTATTACGAATACTTTGTATCTTGTTGCGTGCTTGCGTTAGAAATGAACGACGAGAGTTAAGATCGGCTGCTGTCAGGTTGAATTTGGAAGGATTGGCTTGCGAAACTGAAAAGGCTTCATCCAAATCGTCTAAGTCTTGTTCAATTGCTTCGAGTGATGAGTTCAATTCATCTGCTGTCCATAGTAACTCTTGATTCTTTGGCGAAGACACCGTCTGCTGAATGCGTTTCCAAGAGTCGAACAATGACGATGCATTTTCAAGAGCATCTTCCACTTGGCTAAGCACATTGGCAGTGTTAGATAGTTGTTGCCAAGATAAAATAAAGACATGAATATGCTTACTGCTTCACCAAAAGAAAAGGATCATCCTCCATGCTGTGTCAAAAAGGGAAAGAGACGTATCTTCTTCCCTTACTCCTTTCCCTCCCGATAAGCTGCATGGCGACAGTAGTTAGCTGAGCATCAACACTGGCATGGATAATACTCTCGACACATTACTACTTGTGAATGAAACGATGCATTGTGTCAATACAATCAAACATCTTCCTATTCGAGACAATGCACTGCCAATAATAAAATTCATGCAGCGTATGGTATTGTAACCTATGGTATTGAGTGGTGAATCATATATCACGGATTGGATTCTCAATATATCGTGGCATGCGTGATAGTTTTAAAAGTCGGTTACTTTATGTGTGAGATGTTTGCTATTAGTTCGTCAATTAATGCGATTCGCATAATCCTTTAAAACCAATACAAGCTTCACTGCTATATGGCAGGATGGGATACTGATTATGAATGCTACAGTATGGCTGTAGAAATGAATGAAATGAATGGTCCTTGAGAAGTTTTTGGTGTTGTGGAAACAATTGTTATCAAGGATGCATGCATGCCTTCGTGGACACTCTATGGATCTTTGCGCATAAGTGCGGATTGCTTCGTATGGATCCATCATCATTCGTGTAAATAAGGATCACCAGAGATGCTTTTCTATCAGTCAACCGGTGTACATGGCCGATCATACTTTCTCGCCTTGTGTTGGTTATTTGGCTGATACCCAGCTACATGAAAATCATGTGTCCACTTAATCGAAATCGAGTATACGGTTCACAGAGCAAATGGACTGCAAAGTACATCAGGTGGTTCAGATATCGAAACCCAACACTTTGAAGGTATAATGCCATGATAAAACTACATCCTACACAAGTGTAATTCCTACCTTTGAGAAAAATACCTTCTTGAAAACATAATATAGAAATCTGATTGTAAGTCTTTTTTGCCATTCAGCGACCTTCGTTGCACATACAATATACCATAGTTCAAGGATCATTCTAATGTCATTCCTAATACACGCCTGTCACTTTATGTGTTATCATGGATCCACTGTGTGGATTATATGACACAATGTAATTGTTAGCTGGTGGAGAGAGCAAACACGATTGGTTTCGCCATACGTTATCCAAATGTCAAAACGGTGACCATCGCCGGCATTGTATCACATTGCACCATTGCTACCCACGCTACAACTATGCTGACTGCTGGGATAATACACCAAACAGGAAAAGGAAAAGAAACCTGAGTTATATGTTTGGCAGCTTGAGTACCATTCCAGCTGCACCACCCAGGTAGTGTCGCATCATATTGGTAGCACGTTGAGAAAGTATCCCAGCATATAATATTGGCTGTGCCACATTGTGTTTATTCATAAGTCAAGGATAATGAGTAAACGAATGATGATTATGTAGCAATGAATGGTGCATGCAATTCATTACCATACAAAGAATATAAACAAACAAAGGTGCACTGGCCCGTTCGTACCATCCATCTATATGGATCAACTTTCAGGGACAACTTCCTACCACAAACAGCAAGTTGAAGAAAAGAACAGAAGTTTACTTTTTCGCGCGTGTTGCAACACCTTCATGTGTGAAGCTGCCTGATTTATGACAAGCTCAGCAGCACAAGGAAAGCAAGCCATGTCGGCAAAAGAGAAGGGATTCTTAGATTGATATCAAGAGACGAGACTTGCTGAACGTAGACAAAGTTGCCCAAGTTGGTACCATGCACTTAACCAGATAGGTAACACCAAATTCAAATGACGGTTACGAAAGATGACTGGAGCGTGGGTACAAAGCGTACAGGGCGTTTGATCTTTCCCAACAAAGAAGGCTGTTTTTGATTGAAATCGGCGATTGAGAATACCACAAAATCGCTCATCCCCTTGTCTCATTTTACGCCGAATCGGGTCTCTAGTATAAGAAATATAGGTCCCCTAGCTCTCACATGCTATCTGGTACTATCATAATGTTGCTGTGCTGAACACACAAGTTCTTTAAAGCTTTCTGTTGTTATGAATGTTGTAGGGAAGAAAGCAAAGTGCTTATCAAAACCGATAACGATAAAGTCTGAGAAAAGGCATCACCCATCCAAAATAGTACAAAACTCTCGTAAGCATAACCAGCACAAGCGATTCACAACTAGGACCCTCATTCACAGCCCAGTTTATTGGGTTATGGGTTTTATGATACTCTCACGATCGTCATCCATAGCCTAAGAAGTAACGGTCGTGCGAGTTGCAAGCATAAAAAAAGGCGATGCCACAATTTTCTTTTTTGTGTCATGTGTTGTTAAACTAAGTGACATATGACATAGACATATGCCTGCTACATGTCCGTAAAATGAACAATGTTGATTTGACGATACGATGTGGATATATGTATAACGAGGATTATTTATTGATGCGAGTGATTAGCATAACTGTCAACAAGCTGTCATAATCAAGTGGCGTTCGGATAAATAAAAAGCACGTTGTGATTACCTATATAGAGAGAAGATTCGCAAAGTTTAAGTCATTCAGGCACAAGGTGAGGTGGCTCTGCAAGTCATATACACGAGGAATTAGTAGTGGTTACTTTGAGATGACACAGACCAACCCTTTTTACGCGCGCACAAATTGTCCGAGGAATAGAAAGAAAGAAGGGGAGAGTGAACGTTAACTATATCTGGAGTGTCTGTGTAATGCACTACAAATGGCCGATGATCTTTTCCCATCAGTTTTGTGTTATGAAGACAAGGGCATTGTAGTAGGTGTAAAGTGCAAATGAAGGATACCACGTAAAGTACCCAATGTCATTTTGGCAAAGTTGGAAGTGATTGGGTTGTTTAGTGGTGGAAAAAGTGAGAAGTGTACTAGGTCAGTTGATCATGCAGCAGCCCCATAGCCACATTATGCTCAGGCTGACTAAAAAGGGATTCTCTTCAGATGGTCAAAGCGTTGATCCTCCGACACCCACGCTGATGAGAGTGGTTTACATAACATGGTATTTTGACATGTGTCAGTGTGAAGATACATCTGTAAAACAAATGATCACCATATCAGTGTTTATTATTGTAATGGGCAGTATAGATTATTATAATAACATGATTAACAACAGAATATTATGATGAGATGCATTCTTTTCGTGAGTGTTATCCGCGTGATCACGATCGAGATGTCACTTTTGGCGCTTGATGCTAGGTCACGCGTTGCACAGCTGACTCTTGTCATAAAAAGGGCTCATTCGCATTGGGGTGGTACTTATTTCCCGTTCTTCCTCCCAGTTCTGTTCAGAAACGATATTTTTACATGCCAAACGCTTGTCTTTGACGTTCTTCAGCATTTCCACCATTCCCATTAAACCATTCGCATGTCGACTTACATTGCAACACAATCTGAACACAAGGTACTGTATAAGCTGTCATTTTTCTTTCTTTTATCTCATTCTCGATTGCAGCTGCGCGTGTTTAGCCCAGTGATCTTATTCCATGACCATCAATATGTCAAAGAGAGTACAGGTGGTCTTGAACATGTTCACATCCCATATGGCGATCCTTATTATGGTCAGCTTATTGCCACGCACAAAAGGCGTATTCATGAAATGCTCGAGCATAATGGGCGAATTTGGGCTGATATTCGAGGTACATTTTATTCAATGGTTGCTATGGGCAAGGGAAAATAGACTCACTTTGCATCTTGATTAGATAATGTAGAAGTACGGCCTACATCGCCGATACCTTCATTGGCATCTTCTCCGACACCACCATTACATCCATATGATGAACCATCATCTCCCACGTTATCCATCACGACACATCGTCGTTATCATCCTTATCAACGACACTATTCAAATCCTTCTCGTCGATTCTCATCTTGTTCTTTCAATCCACATACCGCTGGTTCGGTTAATGGTGCTGACAACACATCTGTATCATCCTCTTCATCTATACCATCATCACCACCTTCACCTCCTCCTACCACTGTTGTAACCGACTATGCTCGCAGAGCGAAGCAACCACCTGGTCCTGTTACTAAGCGACGTCGTGGAAATCTACCTAAAGCCGTTACTGCGATACTACGTGATTGGCTTTCTAGGCACAAGAAACATCCTTATCCAACTGAAGACGAGAAGCTGGCTCTCGCACAACAAACCAATCTCACTCTTAACCAGATTAGTAACTGGTTCATCAATGCTCGACGACGTATTCTTCAACCCATGTTACAAAAAGAGCATCAAGATCGAATGCTAGGTCATTTAAATCCTGTTGCAGATGAGGATGATGATGAAGATGCTTCTAGTCTTGGTATCTTATCTTATGGTAAGTGCGGAGATTAGGATGATGATGATTATTTTGGCAGTTTATTAATGGATAATGTAGATAACATGCGTCGCGGTCGTAAGAGATCCACATCATCAGAACGATATCCACGGCGCACAGGCCATGGCACAACATTACGCCGCAGATGATTGATCTATTTTTACCATCTACAATTACTACATCCTCTCTCCATTCTCACACACAACATTTTACACATGACAGATTGTGATTCCTATCCCTGCATTTACTATGATTCCTTTCGTTTTCCTCCTTTGTCATCAAGTTGCTGGCTCCTACTATCATCTTATTTGTGTTCTATTCTATTTCACCATATGCTTTGTATATCATTGATAGAGATCATTCTCCTGTCTACCCCATGTAATTATATATCTTATAGTTATTTGCATTATATCTACATACATATCATTCAACTGATCCTGATACAAACATTCATGTGTGACAAGTGGTCGATAACATTAAAGGTGTGCATAATTTCCTTAAAAGCAATTTTGGGATCTTGGTCCATTTTATTACGCCACATACATAATGAAGCAACTAAGCTTCTAACCCTTCCCACGTTCCTCCTTATATCATGTGTGTGCGAGCGTATGAGTGCATAGCTTTACAAGTTTGCTAATGTCTATCAAACAGGAAACTAGAAATCACGTTCTTTTGATCTCCTTGGAGGATCTATTTCTTTTACACATTGCCTTTTACGCTCTTGTTCTTATCCCTTTCTCCCTAAAACTAACGTCATTCCCAGGGATGAGCTGCTTACTGTCGTCATTGACATACGGGAGTAAAGAAACAGAGTTATTATAGATGATGTGATGCTTCTCGACAAGTCGGGTAGCCCGTGTACGTCACACACGTGGGAGGACATAGGGAGGATGCCATTTTTTTTTTACAAAGCGTTCTCGTCTTCTCTCTCGACAACAATAACAATCTTTCTCTCCTTGCTATACCACTTGCTCTTGTTCTAATGTAAGTTGAAAGCGTGTTCTTCGGAATACACAACGTGAATCGGGTGGCATTACGCGATTCATACTGGGGATCTGGAACCCCGCGAATGCTAACTTGGGTTGTCAATGGGTAGATTATCACCATGTCTGATACCAAGGCTGTCATCAAGAGCGCTGACATGAGCGATGAGATGCAACAGGAAGCTATCGAGTGTAGCACACAAGCTCTCGAGAAGTACAATATTGAAAAGGATATTGCTGCACACATCAAACGCGAATTCGATAAGAAGTATGGTATGTATTATTGTTGTTTGGTTTATTCTACCAAGGGGAGAGATGGATATGAATGGAGTTCTTGTTGCACAAAGCCAAAGGTGCCATCATGTTCTCCTATTTCTTGTTGACATGGCAACAACTCACAATCCCTTCATTCTTATCTAGGTACCACCTGGCACTGTGTAGTCGGTCGCAACTTTGGAAGCTTTGTCACGCATGGTATGTTTGAATATACACATGAAATGATAATGCAAATGTATTCATCTCAGATATTCTATTACAGAATCCAAGCACTTTATCTACTTCTACCACGGTCAAATCGCTATCTTGCTGTTCAAATCCGCTTAGATGAGATATAGTTAGTTGATTGTTGGGTAATTGTTCATCCTCCTCCACCTCCTCCTCTTTGTCTATGCAACACAAGAAAGAAAAAAGAATATATTCCACATGTGACCGAAACACAAATTGGCTCATGCGTACATTACAAGGTGTTCTTTTGTGGAAACTGGGAAAGAGCGGCAATATGAAACAACAAACAAATAGTGTGTGTGAGGGAAGAAGGGTGGAGAACAAAGCTTCACCAGGGAACAGGAATAGGATCTTATTGGCTCGTTGTTTTCGCAAACCATTGTCGCGTTTATAAAAAGAGATCCCGATATCGATCGCTTTCAACTCGACGACATTTTCTTTTCTTGAATTATTTATTGACCTGATGTTGCTACTTATTATTTCAGCTATTCAGGTAATGGCGAATTCTCTTGATCCATGCCTTGTGATACTTAATGGCTCTTTATCCAGGCTGTTCTACAAGTGATGGTGGTGGTGGTGTTTGGTTTTTGCCTGACCAAACTTGGTTTTTTCACAAATGACAAGCAAAAGGTAAATCATGACATTCAATATTCATACAATGGCTAATTTCTTGGTACAGTGGTTATCCAAGCTAAATCTTGTATTCTTCACCCCGTGCCTAATGTTCAGCAATATTGCATCGACTATATCCATGGAGCATCTCTTGGCATTCTGGCCCATCCCAGCATTTTTTGCAGTGTATGCAACTTTGACATTTACTATGGGAAATTTAATGGGACACTTTTTCGGATTGAATGCACCTTATCGGCGCTTTGTGCTTGCATGTGCCATGTTTGGCAACACCAATTCGCTACCGATCGCCATTATCACTAGTTTGGCTGTATCTGAAGCAGGCAAGACATTGTTCTGGAACGACCAAGATACTCAAGAATCAGTTGCAGCAAGGTAAAGTTGAAGTTATTCCATGCATATATGGAAGGATGGTGATCAGAGAAACACTGGAAGGGTACTAATGGATCCATGGATCTTTCTAAACACTTTTACAGAGGTGTCTCTTACATTTTGTTCTTTGCTATCTTTGGCAATTTGCTGCGTTGGTCCTACGGATACCGCCTTTTACAGAAACTTCCAGAGGACGAAGAATTCAATGACGGTGCTTCGGGTCGTTCCTCTTGTGCATCGTCAGCCACAAACTATGGTGCAACAATCAATGATGCAGAGCAAGGCAA
This sequence comes from Lichtheimia hyalospora FSU 10163, assembly GCA_025094155.1. Classification (NCBI taxonomy): domain Eukaryota; kingdom Fungi; phylum Mucoromycota; class Mucoromycetes; order Mucorales; family Lichtheimiaceae; genus Lichtheimia; species Lichtheimia hyalospora. The sequence goes on from PTRB01000126.1 coordinate 63,948, forward strand.
TGAACGTCGTCAAATGCCTGATCGTACTTTGAGCTCTACTACATTGACAGCAACAATTCAACCAGAAGATGGCATCAAAGGCAAAGTGAATCAAGAAAACAGTGCATTGTTACCTAGCACACCTTCACCTACACAATCCTTATCACTTAAGGATATTGTTATTCAAACTATTATGCGTATCCACAGTTTCATGTCTCCACCCCTTTATGCGGCGTTTCTGGGATTGTTTGTTGGATTGACACCACTCAAACATGTCATGTACGATAAGGATTCATTCCTTTATCCTTGTTTCACCAAAGCAATTGAATCGTGTGGACGTGCCGCAGTACCCTTGATCTTGACATGTTTGGGTGCCCAGCTGACAATCATTTCACAATCGCAACAACCAGCTTCACCAGCCATGAAAAAACCTGTTTTTGTTGCTATTTTAGTGCGAGTGATCATCATGGCTTGCTTCAGTGTTCCAATCACTTGTGCATTTGTCATCTATGGATCCCAATGGAGCCTTCTTGCCAGCGATCCTGTATTTATTACGCTTATGATCGTACTTGGATGTACACCAACCGCCATCAACCTTGTTCAGATTACCCAAGTGAATGACATCTTTGAAGAGGAAATGTTACGAATGCTGTTTTGGAGTTATGGCGTCGTTTGTGTGCCTGTTTGCACTGTGGTGGTGTTTGTTGCTTTGACTGTTGTCGACAAGCTGATGTAAACACAAAGCGTTCTTTTTCCCCTTCCACCTTATCATCATTGTATCCCCTTCTTGCATTGTCACATAGTGTACATATGAACCTTCTTCTTAGCATGCTTGAAACCCCTTTTCATACCCACATGACTACTGCCATCTCTTGGAAACATAATGTGCATTTTGTTACCTCCATTAGATGAAAAAAAAATAAAAGCATCTAAAACATATCAAACCAGTCTCTTTAGCTGTATTGTATAAACATACACAAACAAAGGAACGCATGGTGGATAGCTATTGCTCTAGGATTGCATCGAGATGTTAAACATTGTACTATACGAACAAAATGCATCATCTTGCAAAATGTATAGGTGATGCATGTTTGCTTGTTCCACAGGGCTTTGTATCGTTAATGATCGCACACGCAGTTTTTCATTTTCAGCATGTTGTTCTCAATTGACAAGTGGTAATTGCAGCTGATCTAGATCGTCCATGTTAAGAATGTGCATCAGATGCGAGCAGGTTCCCAGTGTCATGGTCAGTGTGTTGAATGTGCATTGGCATGCATGTTTGTTTTTGCAGGGTGCATCGATTCACGGGATCTCTTGACAAGGTTTGGCGCGCATCTCAGGTGATATACCGGGTGTTTCTGTAAGGAACATCATCCCACAGTATAACACACTTTGTGCGCCAATGGGCGTTCTCTTACAAACAACATGCTTCTGTTACATTTGTTGTTTTGCATCATCCAACACACCCCTTTGCAATAATGTACAAAGAGTGCATGGATTGTTTCCTTGCTTTTCACACTTGTTTCTCATCCTAAGCTGATCTTTCCTGCTGAGGAGCATAAGGCATAACGCCATTCAAATTATAAGTTATTCTTGTACAGCATATCCTTATATAGGCAGTCATGATATAATAAATATCGAAATGCGTTTACTCATCGAATATTTTACTACAGCTGTGTATTTTCAAGAGAATGCCCTTTCAGGATCACCTTACTCTATATCAATCTTTTATCGAACGTTCAGCAATTGTCCACAAGAAAGATATTGGCTATGGTACTAATGAACATAGGTGACATTATGCTTAATATCTTTCTAGTACTCTAATGTCAGGATGAAGAGAATGCAATGCTATCAGCATCCCACTTTGTATGATCCTCAAGTGTGCTTGACACATAACCATATTTATATTGATGATCCCAGACATGTATATATAAGTCACGACGAAATCATTAATCAATTTCAAATATGCTGAACAGCTTACATGAGCCAAGAAGCTATATATCACCACTACGGGGGAGATGACGAGTTTGATATAGTAGATAAGGATATTGTTATGTTAAAGATTTCATGCCAGTGGTAACTGATCCGGGTAGACCACATATAGTTGACAATCGCATTGATTTGGCTTATTCATGCGAATTTGACAGTTCTTGTGAGGTACAGAATGGTCGGTTAAACTCAGCACCTTTGAATTTGGCTTACAAATGGCATATGATTTGTAGTGCTTTAAAGGGCGGGTATTCAAGAGCTTGTTACCCCACATTCTTTGATCCTTATCACTAAAGCATGCCAAATTATCAATTCGAAACCGTCAAGGTCACAGTCCATTCCGATGGTGTCGCTCATGTCGAGCTCAACCGACCAAAGAAGCTCAATGCATTCAACAACCAGTAAATGTCTGCTTTATTCAACTTGAACATTCGATTGACTTTTGTGCATTAGACTCATTTCTGACGTGCTTGACGTATTCCGTACTATTTCTGATGATCAAGACGTGCGTGCCATTGTACTTTCAGGTGCTGGTAGACTTTACACGGCTGGTTTGGATTTGAGCGAGACCCAACTCAAAGATAAAAGCAGTGGTGATATTGCTCGCCTGACTTATGCCAAGCGACATCATTTGCAGGTACATGTCTCATTATGCATTTGATATTCATGAATTAACACTGATGAAATATAGTGGTTCCAAAGTGCATTTACTGCTATTGAAGAATGTGCCAAACCTGTGATTGCTGTGGTTCACAATGGCTGTATTGGTGCTGGTGTTGACATGGTAACCGCTGCTGATATTCGTTACTGCACAAAAGATGCCTACTTTTGTGTCAAGGTACATTGCATAATGAAAGATCACTTGAAACGGTGAATTGATTTTATTGTAGGAAGTGGATGTCGGTCTTGCTGCTGATGTTGGTACTCTTCAACGATTGCAAAAGATTATTGGCAACCAGAGCTTTGTCCGTGATGTATGCCTTACAGCTCGCAAGTAAGTATATACTTCTTTATCTCTTGATGAATGACCTGACAATGATTTCTGCATGATAGTATCAAGTCGGATGAGCTTTTGCGTGAAGGTGTAGTGAGCAAGGTGCTGGATACCAAGGATCAGGCTCTTGGTAAGTTTATACATATATATGATATCAATTACGATAGGCTTTTCTGACATTGATTTTTCAGATGAAGCGTTCAAGACTGCACGTTTGATTGCATCCAAATCCCCTGTCGCTGTTTTGGGTACCAAGTAAGTCAATCAACTCGAGCGCGAATATAATGAGTATGAGAGAATAATGAACATAATGATAATTATAGGCATCTCCTCAATTATTCCCGTGATCATTCAGTTGCAGAAGGATTGGCTTATACCGTTACTTGGAGTTCTGCCATGCTTAACACTGAAGTATGACTTTATTTTCTTGATATCTAGGCTATGATGATACTAAAGTAGTCCTATTTTCTTGCATAGGATATCCCCAACTCCGTTCAAGCCTTCGTAACCAAGCAACCTGCAAAGTACTCCAAGTTGTAATATAGTTGTTCTAGTAGATTGTCGTCCTAAACAATGTATTCACTATTATTATTATCAATGATGGGATCATGACTACCAATGAAGTATGAAAGTATGATGACTATATGCAGCCAAGTCACGCGTATTGTGCTAGCATGGGCGGATTTGCTCTAAGGTTGTGGGTCCGCTCAAAATGCACCAAAGTTGCTTTGCGAGTGTCTTTTTCTTTCCCTCAGCTTTCCACTCACTCACTACTCAAACAACCAACCAACTCGGCTTGGAATATTCCGTGGAGACAACAACGATAAGCCATGTCGTCCTCGAGTTCTAATGCAGCTTTTGGACAAGGCGGCAGCAATGATACTGCGACAACTCCTCTCAGCGTGGAACAGCTAAAGACATTCCTAGTGGAAGCACCTGCAATGTACAATTATCGGTTGCATCCTGGTGCTGAGCGACAAATATTGACCAATTGCTATCGCATGTTATGGGGCAACAATGCTGAATGGATGCAAAAGTACTTTTTCAAGGAAGGACTTTCTGATCAAGACAACTTGTCGGCGTTGCTCGAAAAGTACAACCTCTTTAAACGCGAAGATCAGACCAAGTCAACAGTAGCAGCTAATCCTGACAATGCAGTGGTGGATCCGACCGACGATGAACCCGAGTATTGGGAAAGTCAACGGGGAAAGCAATGTGGACATTTGTTTAAACGAGGCGAGAGTGTTTATCGATGCAGGTATGTCTTTAACTTTACGGAAGTCATCGGGATGATTTATTCACTTTATTACAAAGAAACTGCGGACTTGATGATACTTGTGTGCTTTGTTCACGATGCTTCCATGCAACCAGCCATGAAGGACATGATGTCAAGATTTGGATTAGTCGTGGTGCAGGTGGATGTTGTGATTGTGGTGATCCAGAAGCATGGAAAGTGCCTTTAGTGTGCGATATCCACTCTCTTTCAGCAGCTCGATCTATTTCAGAAACAGGCGAATTATCTCAACCATTGGAACCCACTTTATCCATACCACCAGCATTAATATCTCAAATCAAGAATACTATTTCCACTGTCATGGATTATGTTCTCGAAACATTTGCTGCATCTCCAGAAAATATCACCTTTGGTAATCCTGACGACATTCGACAAGATGCTCAAGCAACCGATAAAGCTTTACGTATGCCAAGTAGCGATAGCAATGATCCAGACATGTATGCATGTATCTTATGGAATGATGAAACACACACATTCGACAAGGTGATTGAAGTAGTCAAACGGGCTATCCGATGCACCACATCTCAAGCATCAGCAGCTGCAGAAACTGTTGATGCTTATGGCCGTTATATTGTTGCAACTTCCAGTGATCTCGATGAGCTTGTTCAAATTGGTAGAGTCATCAGCAGTATCAAGTTGGCTGTCACCATTCGATCATGCAAAGACACGGTGCGTGAGGAAATCTGTGGATTATTGTTGGATTGGCTCAAGGAATTGATCAGTGGGCGATACACTTTTTTCACTAATGTGGAGAAAGGCAATTGCATCATTCGAGATATTATTTGCCAAGTTCTATGTGAAGAATGGTCTTTACGCCCTGATCTTGCAGCATTATCTATTCGTACGCGTCGTGGCCCAATGTCAGATGTCGATGAGATGGATGATTTGGGTGACTTTGCAAGTGAAGGTCCTGATCTTGATGATGGCAATGGTGATAATGATGACGATGACAACATGATGGCAGCAGCACATATGATTGAACTTGACGATGAACTGATCAATCAAGTATTCGAAGCAGCCAATGATGAGGATATTTGGATGGACGTTCAAGAAGACGATGACGATGACGATGATGAATCCAGTCAAGAAGATGGCAACTATGATGATGTTGCATACGAGGAATCCGATAGTGATGTGGAGATGCATGGAACTGAAGATTTACAAGAACGACATGAGAGACCTACTCAACAAACAATTGTTACCGATTCTGCTCAGCGACACTCTTCACCATCACCACCTACTCATACATCTTCAACAAATCAAGAAGCATCCAACTCGAGTCAACACCAACGTAGACATTCTCAGCAACATATCTCTGATATTATTGATCTTGGCAACGGCTTTAATGACTGGTTACGCTATACAGAAAAATTGGATGCTGATGAATCAGTTATTGCACAAGAGTTGGGTATTCCTGTTATCGACAACACTGATTCAGCAGCAGCTGCCAACAAATATGTCAAGAAGGAATTCAATCGCAAGTTGCGCCTTGATTATCTCATGCAATACGATTTACGGTTATGGAAATCAGCGCGTGCAAGCATTAAAGATTTGTTGATTGGTACAGTTGTATCCAATTATGACTACCGTCCTATTATTGGTAAGAGACCTAGCATTGAAAACGTGATCCATTGCTAACACAAATATGTTTAGGTATTCGATTTGCACGCAACTATCCCGAGTTACTCGATGCATTCTTCTTGAAAGATCGTGAACCAGAGCATTCTGTGGGAACATTATCTGTGCAATTGTTGACTGTACCTACTGTGGCAGCTTTATTGGTGCGAGAATACAAGTTCTTTGCCATGGTGTGCTCTATCCTCGCCAATTTCTTCTTGACAGATCGCATTCATCTTGTGCTTCCAGAACAATATCATCAATTACAAGTCAACTGTGGATCACGTGCTATCCGACGACCACGATTTGCATTAACATTCTACGACCTACGTTATGTGCTCAACACTGATCTCGTCAAGCCTGATATTTGTCAAAGCCCATTGTACCTACGTCATTTCCTTGATTTGCTTTATCAATTCCAAGCCATGGATCCTCTCGTACGCAGTGGGAGTGTTCATGTTGAATACGAATCTACCACTTGGGTGCATGCATTTAATGCCACATTACAAGTATCAAAGCTTTGCCAGTTGTTCTCGGATTGTTTTGCACCCCTTTCATCATCCACCCCTTCACTTGAAGGCACACGTACACTTTGTCGATCTATTACACGTGTGCTCAAAGCTATTGTCGATTGGGCCCCGCGTGCTGTTGAAGGAGACACTGGACATCAATATGGCATTATCAATGGTGTTCGAGAACAAAAGTACAAGACTGTGGAGACATTGCATGCAGGAACCTATTCTATTGTTTCATATGACATCGCTGTGGAGCCTGTATCATTTCATCACCCATACCATTGGTTATTATCTGGAATGCTGGAGCATGTCGATTTATTGACGGATGAAGCAATTGCTGAGCTTGGATGGAAAGGCAATCTCAAAGGTCTCATCAACCATTTCAGTAAACAGCAACATATGGATCAAGATGTCTTTATGGCGATCATGGAATACCCATTACGTGTGCGTGCATTATTAGCACAAGTCAACTGTGGTGTGTGGGTTCGAAATGGATTTGGTATTCGTAATCAGGTAAAGATTACTGGATCATGGATTAAAAGAGCAATAGATTGATATATTTTAATAGGCTCGCACTTATCGAGATGTCAGTGTGCGTGAAAAGACATACGATTGTGATCTCTATCTACTACAAGTGGCACTCACTGTTGCTGAACCCAATCTCATGCTATTGACTATGCTTGATCGATTCATCCTCAGCGACTGGTTCAATGGGCATCCCGACAAAGCACATCCATATTATGATCAGACCCAAATAGCACTTGTGGTGGAAGAATTCCTTGATTACTTGATCATTGCTGCTACTGAGCGTGGTTTTGCTTCCGGTATGCCACTTGAAGATAAGATTCGCCGAGCCATTATCCAGTATCTTGGTCTATCAAGTATGGCCTATTCTGAGCTTGTCAAGGTGCTTCCTGATAGCTTGAGCGAGCACGAATCATTTGAGACACATTTGCATAGCTTGTCGACTTACAAGGCACCTGCTGGTTTAAATGATCACGGTCGATACGAGCTCAAGGATGAATATTATTGCGAGATTGATCCTTACTTTTGGCACTTTTCACGCAATCAACGGGAGGAAGCTTTCGAGAAACTTCGCAGTCGAGAGAATCAATCCTTATCCAACAATGAGAAGAAGAAAGTTGAAAAAGAGGAATTCCTATTATTGCCACGCCTTCGCAAGATCAAGTCTGGTCCTTTCAAACATATTGGAAACTTTCTGCATTCGCATTTACTGTGTCAAATTGTCTTGTATGCGTTATGGAATTCCCGCACTTCTAAGGCCACGAGTGAGCTTATCTTGGATCATGCATTGTACCTGGCCGTATTAGCTGTCACTGATGAGAATAATGAGGTGTATGAGAAACAACGGGCCTTGATCAAGGGCAAATATCGTGATGATGGACGCAAGATTGACGGTGGATTTGTGCAGCATGCAGTGGATGACAAGTATCCTATCGTCAGTGGATTTGAGCGTGAACATGTATCTCTATTGACCGTGTTACTGCGTTTCTTGGGTGATCGTGAATATTCGCATACACACAAGCGTTGCAACTTTTTGGTGGACAAGATATTTGAGCAAGGATCTGATGATGCACGAGAAATGATTGCAGATTGGCGAGCAACCCATCAAAAGTCCCAAGACAAGGCTGCTGAACAAGAAAAATCTGGTCTTACAGAATATGAACGCAAAAAGGCCGAAGCTAAAGCACGTCAAGCCGAGATTATGGCTCAATTTGCTCAAGCTCAATCTCAATTCATGTCCCAGCATGCTGATTTGTATGAGGATGAGGATGATGAAAATCTTCAAGGCGATCACGGTGATGAAATGGTGACGGATCAACCTGAGATTATTGGTGAAGATGAAGATGTGGAACGCACGTGTCATTTCCCTTCTGGTACCTGCATTGTTTGTCAAGAAGAGCTGGATCGATCACGGTTATATGGTGTCTTAGGCTTAGTGCAGAAATCCAAATCATTGCGTAACACACCCATGAAGAATGCAGATGTGTTGGTGGATATCTTTGAGACTGCACAAGGCAAGGGTACATGGAGTGAACATATGGAAGCATCACCCAACAAGAAATCTGAATACCGTGGTTTCCCTATGGATTCGCATGTTGATGGTTTACATATTTCCACATGTGGTCATTTAATGCATGCACACTGTTTCAACGGTTACCAAGAATCAGTCGACAGTGATACCATCAATCCTATTCGAAGTATTGTTCCTCAGCTTCGACACAAGCAATTCCTGTGTCCACTCTGCAAAGCACTTGGCAATGTCTTGATTCCTATTGTATGGAAGGGTAAAAAGGAATCATATCCTGGTCCCATGGCTACAAAGACACCCTATGAAGATCTTGGTGAAACTGCAAAACGACTCATGGCTCGATTGGAAAATGACATTGGACCACCACAACCCATTCCTGGTGGTATGGTTGAAGATGAAGATGACCCACGCAATGATCCTGATGTTGACATCGATGATTTGGATGGATTACGACGCTTATACAGTCAATTGCGTACAGCTATGAAGAAAGGAGCCAATTCAATCATTCATGAAATAGTGTCATTTTCTGAATTGCGTTCTTCTATCATCGATCTTTACAACATGTATGTTTATGCATTGACGACACTCGAGGTGGCACAACGTGGTGATCATGGCGTGCGAGCACGTGATGTTCAAGTGGAACATACTGGTACCTTCCTGGATGATATTTCTTCACAAAGTCAAATGTTGCTCAAGATCTTGGCAAAGACCGGCGAGCTGATGCCCACTGTTATGAACACAAGCTGGGTTACAGATGATCGATTTACGTTGCAACGAATCTCTTTATCCATATTACGTCAAGTGTTTTATGATGAAAATGCACCAGGACCTGGTGATGCATATGAGCGCGATGTATTATGTAAACCTCTTTTGGCGGATGATCCATTCCATATCCTTGCACGTCTCAGCTTTGTAACTGCACGTGCTGGTGAAGATAAACTCGAGCCACATCACATTCTGCGTTTATTATATATTGCCGAACTTGCCAAGGTGACGATCGGTTTATTGCAAGGATTTGGCAAGGATACACTTTCAACACCACGAGTGAATGAGACTTTCGAACAACTCAAGCAAAAAGCTAGTGGATATCAAGCATCTGCAGCAGCAGCACATGCATTTGCATCCAATGTGGCAGCCTTAGCTGGTATTCCCTCTACAACAGTGGAAGGTTTTTTTGCAATGTATCCGCCTGATGTCTTTGTGTCATTGCTTCGTACATTCACCATGCCATATCTTCGCAAGTCATTATTGCTTATGGTTGTTCATCACGGTTTCATTCTGCAAAATCAAAGCAGCACCCAAGAATCCATTGTCGATGAATATGATCGCTTATTGCACATTCTCAAACTTCCCACATTCCCTGATATCTTCAATCTCCAAGATTATGAACAAACGCTGGTGTCAGGCTGGTGCCGACAATACAGTGAACAACCACAACAAGGCGGTACTGTAAGCCGACCTTTACTTGGTTTACCAACACCCTCGTATTTGGTGTCTCTTCCTTATCGCATGGACAAGCTTTTCGATGATAGTGCTCGTCGTGTATGTCGCAAGTGTGGAAATTTACCGGAATATCCTGCGTTGTGTCTTATTTGTGGCACATTTGTATGTGCACGACGCTATTGTTGTACTGAGAATGGCCGTGGTGAATGTAACACACATATGAAAAAGTAAGTTTCCTCTTTCTTCTCAAATATGCTTTTTCCTAACACATGTCATGATTTATAGGTGCAGCGGTGATATTGGAATTTTCTTGGTTGTCAAGGAATCCTTTGTTTTACTCTTGCATGGGGATGGTGGCAGTATCATGAGCGCACCCTATCTTGATATACACGGCGAGGTGGATCTTTTCCTCAGGTAAACATTCAATGCATCGAATCTCATGTCAAATGCATCATACTGATCGTTTTATTGAATGATAGACGTGGTACACCTCAATTCCTCAACCCACAACGATACGAACAAATTCGACAAATGTGGCTATCCCACAGCATTCCTGCATACGTTCGACGAAAGATGGAATCCTCCTATTCTTACACACGTTGGGGATCATGGTAATCACCAACAATGAACCTGTCTCATATAAAAAGGCACTTGAATACTGTATACAACACAGCTCTCTCTATCTCCTATGTACATTTGCACAATAAAATAGACTCTGACACTTTAGTCTGCATATACTTTTAGTGTTTATTATATCCTATCTTATAATCGTTGCTTTGTTTCTATAGTTTGGATACTTTGAATAACATCACCCACTTTGAAACCAGTAAAGCCTTCAAATGACATGCCACATTCCAGTCCCTTTTTTGCTTCCATGATATCTTTCTTGACTTGCCGTAATGCGTCCAATTCACCTAATAAAATACATATAAGCAGCAGCACATCTCTATTTTTGGTGTATCATTTACCTTCCCAAACAGTTTGTTTATCTCGTACCACACGCACACGGCCGTTTCTTTGGATAGCACCATTGGTAACACGGCAACCGGCAACAGCACGAGTTTCACGACCCTTGATACTGATATCAAAGATTTGCAAGATGGATGCTTCACCAACGACCTGCGTCGATAAGATAGGAGGCAACATATCACTTAGTTGATCCTTGACTTCTTCAAGAAGCTTGTAAATCACAGAATATGAGCGCACACCAACACCACGTTTGCTTGCTTCAGATTGGATCTTTTTATCAGCCTTGACATTGAAACCGAGAACATGACCTTCACAGGCAGCTGCTAGTTGAACATCACCCTCTGTAATGTTACCCACACCACTCTCGACAACCTTGACACGGATTTGTTTGTTTTGAAGACCATTCAAACAATCGACCACTGCTTCAACAGTGCCACTCACATCACCTATTGAAAATATATAATCGGTACTTGCTCACTGATTCAATAAATGATCCACTTACCTTTGACAACAGCACGATATTCGAGCATATCATCCTTCTTTTCAATTTTCTGTTCATCTTGTAAAGAAGCTTGAATAGCACTGAGACGTTTACCGAGTGATTCAGGGGGTGAATCGATCAATCCTTGTTGGAACATGTACATTTCCTTCTTGTATTCCTTTTCTACCATGCGTTCTTGTTCCAATAACTCACGTTGTTGTCGGCGCTTCTCATTGATCACTTGTAAATCACGTAATTGCTGCTCACGTTGATGACGTGCCTTTCGATTATCGACCACGGTCTTGGCCATACCCTATGTATAATAATAGCTCATCAGTATACGATACCATACCATTTAATATTCACAAGCTTACCTCATCTTTAGCTTGAAGCATTTCATCACCAGCCATGGGTACTTCCTTCCAACCTGTCACTTTAACTGGTGTACCAGGAGGAGCTTCTTTGACAGATTTTCCTTGATGATCCGTCATAGATCGCACTTTGCACCATGTTTGACCTGCCACCACTGTTGATCCAGGTTTGAGAGTACCACGACGTACCAAGACAGTAGCAACATTGCCACGACCTTTTTCGACTTGTGATTCAATCACCACACCTTCAGCACCATTGATGCGTTCAGCTCTGAGTTCCAATATTTCTGAAAGAGTGGCAATGGTTTCTTCCAATTGATCAAGATTCTTGCCAGTCAATCCAGATACTTCCACAGCAGGCACATCACCACCAATTTCTTCCAAATGAACATTGTAACGTGCCAAATCTTGTTTAACACGAGTAGAATCGACACCAGGTTTATCACACTTGTTGATAGCAACGACAATGGGTACACCAGCACTTTGTGCATGTTCAATGGCTTCACGTGTTTGTGGCATCACACCATCATCAGCAGCTACCACCAGAACAACAATATCAGTCACTTGGGCACCACGAGCACGCATACTAGAAAAGGCGGCATGACCTGGGGTGTCAAGGAAAGTGATGCTCTTTTTTGAAGGTAATGTCACTATATATATCAAGTCAGTAACCTAGTCCCGATCCGCATAATGATGAATGATGCTTACCTGAGAATGCACCAATATGTTGGGTAATTCCACCAGCTTCACCAGCAGCAACGGATGTTTTGCGTAATGTATCCAACAAAGTAGTTTTACCATGGTCAACGTGTCCCATGATGGTTACTACAGGGGGTCGATTGGGTAAATTGCTCAGATCAGTAGGTAAAGGTCTATGTGTAAACATTGTCTTAATTTACTTGATCTCAGATTTCATCATTCAGCTTACCTTGGATATAAATCAAGAGCTTGTCGTTCATCCACAATTGGGTTCATATCCAGCTGCATTGCAATTAAACTTGATTCATCGGCAGAAAGCACTGTAGTATATAAAATGAATAAATCAATGACAACCATTTTAATGCATTCACTTACTGCGATCATGTGACACATTATCCATTTCCAGTTCTTCCATGGTCCGAATAAGATGCTCTATGCAAACAAACAATGTTGTTAGTATGCAAGCACATGCACCATTATGTTTTACCCCAATATACCTAATCTTACACCCAAGAGTCTTGACAAGTTGGCAGCATTGATGACATGGGGAATATACACATCCTGTATTTGCTTTTCCTCTTGTGCTTTGGCCTTTTGTTTCGCCTTAAGCTTTTGCATTTCAGCTTCCTGCTGTTTCATAAACAATGCAACTTCTTCGTCTCGTTTCTTATTGCGTTCTCGTCGCTGTTCACGTGGTTGTTGTTGTGATGGTTTCTTGGGTTCCGTATCACTTGGTCTACTCCAGTCGCGTTTTGCAGGCACCTTGTTACGCTTTGAGCCTTGCTGGGCTTGCTGTTGTTGAGGACGACTCCAGTCAGTTTTTCCGATCTTTTTCTTTCGAGTACCAGCAGCACCTTGTAATGCATTAGGCTTGCCGAGTGAATAACGTATAGTGCTCGTCGATAACAATCGTCGACATTGTTGCGTTCCGAGAACAAAGACTCGCTGCCCGTTCATGGTGGAATGTCAAGGTATAATATTAGGGTGGAGTGTGTCGAGCAAAAAGAGAAAGATAAATTCAATCCAAGGTGACTGCAAGAAATCCACTGGTTTCTCCACAACATGTTCTTTGACTTTAATATTCCATACAATGACCGTACACAAGTAGAGAATATTCTTGCAAGGATTCCCTCAAGTAAGAAGAGTCATGTTTGTCACCAGGTTTATCAATCGGCTCTTGATCTAACATGTCACCTTATATAGCTCAGAATGCCACGATCGCGTTGAATATCACTAGCAACGATCATTTGACTTCCAATTCAGTACAAGTACGTGACATGATCTTTATGCATAATATGTACTTAGATATATTATAGCCCATCGAACCTGTAGCAACCGACCGTTTCCCCCATATTAAACAACTTAAGCGTGTTACCATCCAGGTCACGGATCCAAAGCATAATTATCAATTGGTAAAGTAGATACGACGCATTACAAACTATGACCTTGTTCTCACAACCATGAACACTAGGTGAACACCAATGTAGCCAATAAGGATGTGGATATTCTTGCTGTACGACCCATGAGAATGGATGCTGCCAAACACGCCTGTCAAACTTATGATGCGGATATCATCTCGATTGATTTTCATGCAAAGCACGTAGTACCCAACCATGCAGCTGCCCAATTAGCCATTCAACGTGGCATGTTTTTCGAAGTCTGTTATGGCCAATTGATTCGAAGTAAGTGGAATAATAAATGAATTGATTGTGTTACTGGTATCTTGACTAACAAGTATTATTCAGGTGCGCAATACAAGAATATCTTCTTCTCAAATGTCAAGAGATTGGTTGAAGTCACTCGAGGCGATAATATCATCTTTTCAAGCGAGGCATTGCAAGCACTGGAAATTCGTAGCTCAAAAGATATCAAGATGTTGTAAGTGCTCTTTGAACGTGCAAGATACTCAAACTCATATTATGTTGACTAGTGGACAATTACTTGGCATGACCCATACCCAAGTTGAAGCAGCTGTCAGTCAAAACTGTCAGCGCTTATTGCTAAAAGCAGGTATATTGTGGAATGCCCTTTGTTTTGAAGATCATCAACTGACAAGTTATATATATAGAAACACGACAAAGCACTCTCAACGCTGTTATTCGTATGGATTTCATTGTCCCTGAACCCGATAATCAATCATCACACAAACGCAAACTGGATAAGAATGATAATGAACCCAATCAGAAAAAGAAAAAGAAAAACAAAGGAAAGAATAAAGCTGCATAATCAGCACTGTATATATGTACACAATTCATCATCTATTTAAGCCATGTTTCATATATGCTTCTGGCGTACTGGACGAGATTGTCATGCTTGCGAACGAGAGTTCTCAATTCACCAGCTTGCTTCTTCTCTTCATCACCCAATGTGCTTCCTGGGATGGTGGGATAGGACATGATAGCATGGAGATACGAGAAAATCACCGCGTCGATCCAAGTAGGCTCTCTATCATGTGCATATTAGTTGTCTCTTTGTTATCCACATCCTTTCTTTTTCAGTGTGGGGAGGAACTTACGTTGAACCAAAATAGTACTTGTCCTCACCAAGCTTAGTAGAAAGAGCTTCCAAGGCCTGAGCTGCGTCATGATAAACCTACCAAAGATTGTCATTAAATCATTTGCCTGTATTCACAAAGACATTACACACCTCTTCACGAACAAGAATATCACGATCCGTCAACAATGCTTGGGTTACTTGGTTCTGCTTTTGATAGGCTAATACTCTGTTTACAGGTGCGGGCACATGGCTGAAATAGGCATCGGCGGTGTATTCTGAATAGTTGAGTGGTTCCAGCCATGTGGAGAAAAGCTAGATAACCCATCATGAGATCCTTATCAATATGTATTCATTCCTTTCATTTACCCATGCTGCATGTAGCTTAGTACGTGCAAGTGCAATAAATGCCTTTGATTGTTCTTGATCTGTTGTGGAAGTGAGTTTCTTGGCCTTGTCCTAATTTGTTAAAAGTTAATAGAAGAACGTCAGCTGGATGTATTATATTAACTTACCATTTCATCCACCCATTGCAGAATGCGATCGCTGTCATAAATTGCCCCTGTTACAGTAGCCAAGAAAGGGAGCTTGCCTAAATGGATGATGATCAGCATTCGACATTGACCAATTATCCACACTACCCCATTGTTGACCAATCCTTCATCAACTTGACCCCCTTTTCTCCTATTCACAATTTCATTGGTTCTCTCCTACCTGACGGTGATGCCAATGGTTCGTTACCATTGTATACTTCATAGTTGATCCCACAAAATTTGAGATAGATCTAAATATAACAAAAGGAGCCGGTGTACATCCTCACGCGTCAGTGGAAAGAATAAACTATAAGTCGCGATCCTTGCCTGAATCTGTAAGCAATCGACGTCAAAGCTGGCACTCGATTTCCTCCAACCGGGACCGTGAATGTACAAGGTGTCGTTCTGTAATTTAGGACGATCGTAAACTGCTGGGTAGACTTTGAGCGGAAAGTTTTTAAGTTTAAGGAAATCCAATGCTGAAGGGAGTTCGATATTGGGTAATGCTGGCCATGTTGCTGGTGGATAGTTGTCGCGTGTTGTCATGGTAATGGTGTCGGATAAAGATGTGCTACAATATTTTGACTTGTGGGCTGGTACCATTGAGTCGGAGGTTGTTATGCTTGCATTTGACCATTGGATTGGCTCTTTGTGCTTGTATTCTTTAGCATATTATGCATCAACATCCTCAATCGTTAGTCTTGTAAATCGTTTGGATTGATTAAATACAAGGAGAATCGTGAATATCATCTAATCGTATTATCGGAATGCACTTTTGCTCACCACGTACTATTCCCAGAACAAGATGATTACTCAACCATGTCGATACACCCTAACAACAATGATTTCTAATCAACACCATCATTATGCACAACCCCTTCTCCATGTTGGCACATGATTTACGCGCTCTTTTTAGAATATTCTCAATTGGTTTTATTCATTGCCTTGTGAATCAGTGTTCACTTTCAATAAAGAACCTTTTCGGAAATGAGAACGTCGTTTTCAATATCAAAGTAACCCTATTTGACGATGTTACTGTCATTCTCCTTCTCCTTCAGGTTATCATTATTGTTTTTTGGGCGAGTTAATGCACCCTGCGTTAAAGCGCGCGCGCACTTTACTCTCTTACATACTCGCTCATACACACACACACACAACTCTCTCTCTCTTTCTTGCACATCCGTTAGTTTAGCATCTTTGTACATATGCATTGCATTTACTTCAGGGTCCACTTTGCTCATTGCGCATATCGATCTACAAAGTGCTAGCTTGCTCACACTCACACGCGCACCACATCCATCCAAAAACATCCATGCAATATTCACGCGCCAACTCCTCCCCCTTTTTTCTTAACAGGAGACACCCGTTGTTTCTTTTTTTGTCATTTTACCATTATGCGTCTTTATTGAGAGAAATGAGAGCGAATGTGGTGATTGACACCTATTATACGCTCATCTATATCCCTCAGCATCTCATAAGACTCTAGAGATATACTAGTACTAGTTGACTAAAAGATGGGATTTACACATGTAAAATTGTATATTGAGCAGAAAGTGATAATTGTTATAAATCAGTATGTTGAAGTGAAACGATCTGGAGAGGTTGATTGGAATGATTCGGTACACGAATAGAGCACTTGACCTAGTAAGAACACCATCACAATGTCAATCAATTTCATTTTCCTTCAAAGGGTAAATAATATAATACCTTGGTTGGTTGTGTCTTTAGTGAGTGCCTGCTAGTAGATGGCAACGATGGCGGGTGAACGGTAATATCGGTATTATAAGGAGCATTGACAATCACAAGAACTTCTTGAGCTAACTTTGTCTGGTACCGAGCCAAGTCTTCAAGGGTGAGATAACAATGGTCCTTGTGACGCTTTAATACCCCCTCGATCTCGTGATCCACATGTTGCTTGATGCTATGCAATCGGTCATGTTCTCGTTCGAGTGATACATTGTGCCGCTTTAACAGTGATAATCGGTGCTCCAATTCGTCTAGATTGGATGACATGATGCAAGATGAAGATGAGGAGGATGTGGTGATAGAAGGTGTAGGTGATGATGATGATGATGATGATGATGATGATGATGCTGTCGTATGACGATTTCCGCTGCAGGGTGAATTAAACGTGAGCAACAATACATATGCACATACACGCGGGAAGGGGTACTAGAGGATGGTGTCTTTCCATGTGGTATTACTTACATCCATCGCACATGGTTCTTTGAGTTCTTTTCAATGAGTCGAATGCCTTCCAATACATTTGTAATATCGTAAATTCGTCGCTTCTGCACTTTGAGTTGTGTTGCAGCACGATTCAAATCCAATTCACCATGGTCGCTAGAACGTAATAACCCGATGAATTTTTTGGTCAATAGTCCTAACGAGGAATCATATCGACAAGATTGTGCGTTGGATGATGTGATAGCACTTCCAGGTGGATGGATTTGGAAAGGCACTGTGGATATATATATAAATACATCAGTCATTCGCATAGGTTTTTCTTTTGCGCGCCCAATTGATGATATTTTACCAGTCTCATGTTTCGAACGATGATAATGATGTTGTTGATATGTTGAATATGGATGATGATAATGGTGTTGTTGATGAATATGGTTGGTTGTCATTATGCGTGTGAAAGTGTGGAGAAAGAGGAAGATGACAAGTAGGAGAAAGAAAGAAAGAAAAAAGAAAAGGGAAATCAAGAGCCGATCTTTTATAGCAACAAATCAGGCACACAAAGCGCCATGCGTACCACCATACACGTTTCTTCCACAACATGCTACTTTGTCTTTAGTAAATCACTGAATAGCTTCTGCACAGACCGGAGCATCCTCCTATTCTGGATTGATTCTTTCAAAAGTGGGTGGATGATCATGGTTTTTTAATGACTCTCACGTTGAAACTCACTCATAATGTCCACACATCTACCCCCCAAAACCCTCTCACACCCCCTCTTCCCTCGCTTCGGCAATTCTCATTTCATTGTGCCCATATATCATGTATAATTGTATTCGTGCACATATATATACAACCCCTGATAATATGATCTCGCTTGGTACAGCCCATGATTTACTACGTGCAGTTTCTCTCCCACAACACATAATACATCATGTTCATGATCGAGCTTACTGCATTCATGCGAGTGGGAGACGAAAAGGGACAATCATGTGTGTACCATAATTAAAGCTCATATGCATCTTATCGACGGGCAGGCGCGAAATACAAGGTGCCTTTCTCTTTCGAGTGAAGGGGGCAAGTGTGGCGCAGAAATGTATTTGTGTATGTGTGTTATTGTTTGTTGATGGATATTGGTGGAGTTCTTACTAACGGGAGCAACAGCCGAATATGTGTGACAAATCTAATGCGTAGCATCTCAAACATGGAACGGCAACTCCACTCCCGGATCAAAAGGGAAAAAACACAACATGCAATATGTTTCAACAGCACTTATGATAATCATATTCGATTGGTACTCAACATGCAGCAGATACCAAGTCATTGATATGCGTGGTGGTAGCAGTGCCTGAAATAGCTCAGCCAATCCTTTCTAACAAAGGACAATCACTACATATTGTACGACAAACCATGTGCTGCATAATATGCTCTGAGCTGACACAAATAACAATCAAATAATCAATGTACCATTGTAGTAATAAGTCCATGTTCATGGTCGTATTATGCATTCCTTTTGGCAATTTGAGAGCTTGGCCCAATGTAAATGCACCTGTCAAATGTCAACAAGTTTTGTCTCTCCCCCAAGATTAGGTATTTTATTACTAAAAACTATCGATTCGCCGTTGGAAAGCTGTTTTCAAGAAACCTTTTAGTCTTAGAGCAACTTTACCCTCCATGCGTTTAAATTTATTCTTGGAAGAAGCCGTTGTTGTATGTTGATCCTCATCCTTGGCGTAACTTGAACCATCAACAGCAACACCAGAAGATGAAGGGGCAATTTGGGCTTTTCGTGTTGGCGTGAATATGCGAGAAAAGATACGGGATGCCTTGGATCGTTTGGGAGCTGCACGAGGTGTGGTATGGGAGTAACAAGGTGCAGAAGGTGAGGAGGTATCAGTAGTTGAGGAGCAAGATGAACAGGAGGATTGATGCTGTCGTTGTGTTGAAAATGACGATGCTTTTCGTGTATTGGTTTTCTTCAATTGCTGTGTAGTCGATTCTTTTGCTGCAGGGGGATGTTGTACGAGCCAAGGGTGTTTCAAGCATTCATCAGCTGTGATACGGTGTCTGGCATTTTTGCATAATAGTCGCTCTATCAAATTGGCAGCATCTTTTGAAATGTGTTCTGGAAGTGTATATTGACAGCTATTGATACGTCGAAAGAGTTGCGGCATATCTTGGCCCTGAAAAGGGAGAGTGCCCGCCAGCATGGCATACAGGATTACTCCACAACTCCACATGTCTACTGGTGGTCCCTGATATGGCGTCGCAGTAACCATCTCTGGTGCTGCATAAAATGGACTGCCACAGTATGTGTTAAGTACTTGTTGTCGCTCACAAAACTTGCCAAACCCAAAATCACAAATGCGTACGGTTTGATACTTGTCAATTAACACTAGATAGCAAACAAAAGTTGAGAATGAAAGTTATAACTATGTTCTTCAACAAACAATTCCAGTGGTTTGTGGGGGTTCAAAGCTAGTTTCATGCATTACATACCATTTTCAGGTTTAAGATCCCTATGAACAATACCATTTCGGTGGATGTATGCAACTGCTTCAATGATTTCTCGAAACCAACGTCGTGCTAATGGTTCTTCTAGCTTTCGTTTTTGTTTGATCTTGTCAAAAAGTTCTCCACCATCCACATATTCCATCGCCACGAAGATATTGGCTTGATCGGATTGAACTCCATACACATCCACAACATTCTTGTGCCGCAGTTTAAGTGATAATCCTTCACAAATGGCTTTTTCATTGTTGGCATGCTGGCGCTGATCTTCATTCCGAAATGCTCTCTTGTCAATCACTTTGACTGCAACCTAGTACCATGCGTCCACTTTTTTTAGTCAACTACACACATGTTGTATTGCGTGGACTATGATGATCCGGGTACAGGGGAGAGGGAGAGATGTAAAAAAGCAAAGGAGAACTAACACAAATGTACCTGCTTTCCAGTTTTGCATTCACGGGCAATGTAAACCTTGCCAAAGTTTCCCCTGCCCAGGGTATACAACTTCTCATAACGCCCATCAAAAAAGTGATCATGTCTTTGTAACTTCCAAAAACAGTACTTGAGCCATCATTTTACTAGGAGTCACATATTGCACGCATACTCATACCTCATCCATGGATCGAGAAGCGATAGTAGTCGTCATTGGAACGGGCAAGGGAAGAAAAGACCAACAAGTGAAAAAGAAGTGATCGGAAAGTTTTTAGATAAAGACTTTGCTTTGGTTTGACTTTAGACTGCCTGTATATACAAGGAATTTGACTATCAATGTGTGTGTACCTGCACTTTTTCAGCAGTCGTGTGGTTCAAATCGATGCATGATCAGGGTGTGAATACATATCCTTTATTGTAAATGCATCATTGTATCAATGTATAATGATAAACAAGCTCTTATGATATTTTCTCTTGCAACCGATGTGATCAATCAAATTTCATTGTAAAGAAGATGTCTGCAATCGTGATATATGTTTCTTTTCACGCCACAACGGCTTATTCACCAACGGTGTTAGCGAAAGAAGCAGGAAAGGAAAGAGAAGTACCAGGGGTCAATCGGAGGAGGATGCTGCCCTGGAAGCTGGAACCAACCACTACTGGGGTATGCAGTAATTACATGTGGGAGTAGATCCTCTCATTGACTCCATTCATAATCATGCAGCGTTATCTAGCTTCCCTTTGTGCTTACCCCGTGTATAGATATTGCATGGCTATGCACCAAGTCGTATTCTGGGTAACCACGCATCTTGTAGATCGATTGGCCTGAAGCTTATCACCAATCTTCTTCGTTCTCCCTCCCCATACCCCTTCTTTTATCATCCACTCCTTTTCTTCTTATTTCTTACAGAATATGATATTCCTTTTTGATTCATAAGATATCAAAAAGCTTAATTGTTCCTCCCACTATTGTCCTTGATCTCCATTTACACACATCCTTACACTGTCTTTGAAGTCGAGTGTATCATCAAAGCATTCAACTCCCCATACAATACACATTACTTAAAGTACATATGTTCCGAAAGATCTATCGCAGCTGTGTATTGACTTTTAAAGTGCATCTCATGAATGAGCTTATGCTGCTTAATCAATATGGCAATAGTGATATAAAACTGTTATGAATCGACAGTCGATTACCCAAGGAACCCTCATTTTGATGAATAGTATCCACACGTATAACAAATAGAGCATTGTGTATTCTTCGATTCGACAGTGTCAACAAGAGAATAATGATGGTGTCTATATAGGGTTTTGTTCACGAGCACGTCGTGTTGCATTCAGATTGTGCTTCACTGCCATCCTTTGTTGTGCATATTGTTTAGCTGCTGCCACCTTCTTTCCTTCTACCGTACGTGCAATTTGTTGCCGTTGTTGTTCATTTCCATCGGTAATAGCAAGTCGCTGATGGCGTCTTTCACGTCTTGGTAATGATGCGAGCGATGCTGTGTCATCATCAGGTTCTTGCGATGGCTTATCATCCGTTGGAGTAGGTTGATGATGCTTCTTGTAGTGCTTGAGAAATCTTCGATGTCCTATCCGTAAGCCATTATCGAGCACAAGTTCACTTGTTGATCCATTCACAACTGCATGTTCATCTGGTGTCGATGTCGTATCAGTCACCCCAAAGTTGTAGTATTTCAGTAGCTCTTCAGGATCTTCAGTCTCATCATAAGCCATCTTGCAATGTCCAGTATCCACCTAATTACATGCAAGTAAATTCAGAATCCACATGCACTTTTTGACACATTCCCCAATATGCTTTACCATATGTGCTCTCACAGCTTCGATATTCTTCCATTCCTTTCCTCGACCATTGCAATAAAGACAAATAGCATCTTGAACCTTGGTTGCCAAGTAACGCACAAGACCTTGGGGATCTTCAAGATATTCCGTGTCTGGTAAAAAGAATCCATGGGTGACTCGCATATGCTCAAGGTTATGATCGAAATCCTTTGCCGTGTGCATACAAAATAGACAATCAATCATGTAATCCGATAGAACTTGTTTACGAGGTGGTGATGGTTGATCAGATGTCTTCATATCGTCAATGTCTTCGTCATCCTCCTCTTGTTGCAATTGTGATTCCATTTCCTTGTGTTTCTTAGATTGGATATGGTTGTTAAAGGCATTCTCCGAATAGTATGATTTCCTGCAAGTGATGGTAATTAGTATTCCCACGCACTTGCTTCTATCAATCGAGACAGTTTCGTATATAATAAGGATACTCACTTGCATGTGGGGCATTCGTATATGAGTCCCATTTTCTCCTGTTCTTCTTGTCCCTTCTGTTGTGATGCTTCATGAAAAGCCAATTGGATTAATAAGCATACTATCACTGCCGCAGCAAAACCCAAAACATTAAACACGCCATCCTTACCCATCAACTTTTCGGCAAACTGTTGAGCACTCACAGGTGCAAGCTCGGCTACTTTACGCTTGAGATTATATTTATGCCAGCTATCATATTGACACGTGTTATTAATGTACATAGTTGACGTTATTATGCGACAGAAACTCTTACTCGGTACGGTAGTGATCGCGTTGTCGTTCCGATGTTGGAAAGGCGACATGGCAAGCAAGACAAGTGAAGAGACCATTAGTGGCGGGTTTGGAATGTTGAGGAAGTTCAATGGTTGACATGACAGTGGTAGTATGGAAACGGAAAAGAAAAACGCAGGAATTGCGGTGTTATCCTCACAGCCATTTAAAGTCGGTGCTTTGCTTTGTCAGCTATTGACTCACATGACAAATAAATCCACAGCTATTGCAAACACAATCACATCATAAAATGATATTATTAATTGAAAGGCATTTATGCATTAAGATACTGTCTTTTCATTACTAGAAAGTGTGGGCGAGTTTTTGGTAGTTGATGATGTTGTCAACTTGCTGATCAGCTTCCTGATCTTCTTGCGATACTGTTGCTTGGTGTTCCATGGGGGAATACACAGCCATGATCTATTAAAGGCAATCGTAATTCGTATTAGTATCCATACTGTATGTGATTAACTTATCCACATACCTGAGATTACGATGTCGATGGGTGGTTGAATACAA
Source organism: Lichtheimia hyalospora FSU 10163 (assembly GCA_025094155.1). NCBI lineage: Eukaryota > Fungi > Mucoromycota > Mucoromycetes > Mucorales > Lichtheimiaceae > Lichtheimia > Lichtheimia hyalospora. The sequence continues at coordinate 87,619 of PTRB01000126.1, forward strand.
CATTGCAATTAATGCACCGCCAACACTGCCACCATCACGTGCCACATCAATCTTGATACGCGCACCTATTGCTTCACCGAACCATTTACATAACGCACTATGAATGCGCTGTTTCATGTGTGGATATTTTTCAAATGTGGATCCGTTAACACCAATAATGATGGATTCTTGACTTGAAAGCAAATTCGGCTGTTGCTCAATGATGGCAGCCAACGACGCCGCTGCAAGAGTCGCTGCACGTGATGATACTATATGACATATAGAGACAAATCGACGAACATCTTGTACACATGGTTCGTCAACACAACCTAGGTATTCACCTAATGTACCCAATGAAGAAGTCAATGATGCAGCATCGTCTCGATCATGCATACTATTGAGATATCATATATGAGAAATTCATTTTCGATAAAGGAGCGCAATCCTATTATAATTGCCTTTCAATAAATCCCATCATTGACGTGGTGAAGCTCCATGGATTGGCTAGTTTGGATGGGACGTGTCCGTTGAAAAGGCAATTACTGCTCTCCCTTGATAAGATAAGGTCGACGGCAATTAATCGTGTAAGCTCGCCAAGATATGCACCCGATGTCATCTTTTCATATAGCTGATATCCTGGTTGTGAATGGCTCTCATCCAACATTCGATCAAAACGTGTACGTGGTAGGTAGGTGTCGTCACCAAAGAGATCAATTTCGGTGTTGATCAGCATAATACCACTATTGTCTTCATTTTTGCTAAGCTTGCTAACTCGTGATTTTTTCTCTGCATAGGCAGCATTGACACCTGTGCCATAAATGTATCCGATAGCTGCACCTGGGTTGCTATATGCATGAGCGACTAAAGTCCCCACTGTGTCATTCAACACTGCAGTAACCTTAATGTTAAGACCCTGGCGAAAGCATTATTAGTATACGAAATGGAATTGAAGAGCTTGGATGAAGACCGTATTATTGATGTTGTGCATGTGTGTAGTAGTAGGTTATAAAGAAGAGATAGTTCATAATACCTACGTTTCTTTCAAATGCTTGATGAAAAAGTGTAGCCAAGTCCTGACCATCTGCTCCATCCAGTACAAATCCCTTTCCCATGCGTAGAATCTTGCCTGATTTGATATCTGTTTGACTGATACATTGATGTGAGTATTTTACTGTCATTCCAGGGATGTTATCAAGAAAGGTGGATGCACAGAGGTCGGCAACATATGTTGGGTAACTCCTGAACATATGCAAATAACACTAAAACCCCAAACAGGTACACAGACACCCCCTGCACATTATATTCTGCTTCACTGCTCCTTTTTTTTATCACATCCCGATAGTGATATATCGAAGCTGGCAATAGCAATGCATAGGATTACACACAAACAAACACACTATACAAGTATATATACTTACTCTAGTGGGAAACTCCAACACACACCCATGGCAAGTGTAGATCTCTGGTTATACATATTCCTCATATTGAACAGTTCTTGTACAGCATCGGCAATCCAGTCAAAGAATTCATCAACTGAAGTGGTGCGTTGTGTATCTGTGATGTTGCGCTTGACTTCGGTTACTAGAACTTGACCATGACCTTGAAGTTCTACAGCTGATACCCGTAGATTGCTTCCACCAAGATCGAGTGATAGAAAAGTACCAGTTTCAGAACCTGTTGGCATGCGAGTAATAAAAGATGGGATCATTATTGATGGTGTTGCACCTGTAAGGCCGTTTTCACACTCGGCTTTGAATCCATGTACAATGGATGCAAATGTGTTACGATCCACTTTGAACTTTTGAGTGATATTGATGAGATCATCCATCGGTTGTGTATTTGGAAGATTTGGGAATAGGAAGAGAAAAGAGAAAGGAAAAGATATGAGATGTATATAAGTGTATCAGTGAGATGAGTATTTCCGAGTTTTCGATGAGACACAATTGTTTGGTTAACACAGCCAACGGAAACCCTGCTTTCTCCCCTCATTTATAAAAGTCGACCTTAGGTAAGCAAAACAGGGAACACTGGTGTGGTACAAGGCTGACCCGCGTTCTCAGACCCTGAATATTATTAGTTTGTTGCAATCAGGGGATGATCATGTAACCAACACCTTCAACACTACTATCGCCGTACATCAGCTGCTGCTGATTGTGTCCTTTTTATTGTCATTTGGGATTTACACATGGCACTTCGGTTTTGCTTCATATGAACATGAATGAAACTCATCATGGGCATGCCAACCTAACACAGACTATCAGGTGTGGCAGTACATTGTGTTATAAAGAGATCCAGTTATGCGTTACACACAAATGCATATATGTCCATAAGGTGGCAAAGTCATTTCGAAATTAGATGATTGTAAATGGTACCATTTCTGGACTCCTGTCTTACTTCCTTTGAATAAGTCTTACGTATTTTCTTATATCACTTTGATAATGGCAGGCAAAGTCAAATTAAAGAACATGTGCTGGGGAATATTGTTAGCTTCAAACAGTAAAGTGAGCGCACGAGGACAATGTATTTATTGAGCAACCTATATGGGAGCTTGGTTTTTTATAACCAGCTGATCATCTTCATCTTCCATTATCCCGCCATCACCATTGCATATAGCTGAATTCGTGTTTTTCCCACACACCATTTCGCTATCAACTCATCTCCATCATACATGCACATTACTCTTTATGTGCACAATGCACATTATGACAATTCTATTCCCAATAGAGATCATAGCCATCGGTTATTGTAGCTTGACGTTTTGCAATCCAAGTGCTAACTGTCTGATGATCCCAATATGTTGATCAACGCTGATATGCACATGGCATATACCTGCAAAATTCACTTTGCATTACCATGAATCTTTATCCTGTTGCCAATAGGAAACAAAGTTCGCAATCAAGAACTTTCATTATTTGTCCACTAGACTGTCATACATAAAACCATCGAGCATCAATCATGTATACATATCCTTTTTGGGAAGGACAATGAGACCGTATTGATCATTCGTCGTGAAACCCAATACGGGATTACTTATTCTTCCAAGGTCGACCCACACATTGTATTGAACATCGCTCCTTGAGCCACACACACCGTTTTCATTGACTTTATTATAATTGTTATCTTCCTCGTTGTAACAATCGCCGTTAACGTTACAACCATCTTCAATGATTATATTAAGAGTCATCATTGTTATTATCATCATTCTTTCTTTATGAATGAAGAAATCAAGATGCTAAATCTTGCATTGGAAGGATAAACTTGAATAAAACTCTGCAATAATCACAGCATCAAATCATTATCTATAAGCAATGGCAGGCGATGTTTGTTGAAAAAGTACTGCATGATTCGCGCAAAACCAGCACAAAGTGATGCAAATCCCCTTTTATTTCTCGGTGACCATTCATTTTTGCGAATCCATCCTTAAGAACCGATATCAAATTCCCAAAACTTTAATAACGACTAGAATAGTACAGAGATATAAGTGATTACTAGATACATGGAAATGCGTCAAGTGTGTGGGTAACCTGAGCAACGAGCGGTGAACTAATTTCCATAGAAACGTCACCAAGTGTGTGGAGAGCGCGATTTAATAAGCTGCGGACGTGGTCTGTGTGTGTCTCTTCATACCCTTCTCAACCAGGCAATTGACAACTGCATGAGTTGGCCCTCGCTTAAAGCACTTTTGCAGCATGATTCAATAGTCAAAG
>PTRB01000127.1:0-90993 GCA_025094155.1 Lichtheimia hyalospora FSU 10163
TGTTGTGTGGGCGGGTGAATTCGAGAAAAAAGGAACAAAAGGTTATGATGATGATGATTTGTCAAGGCCACTTGTGGATGGAATGGAGGGTTGTACTTTCCACATCCACCAAGGACCACCATATTGTTCATCACCCCAACGACCGCATAATCCCATGGGCAATAGGAACCTGCCTGCATATTCCCAGGTCTCGCCTGAATCAATATAGGTCTTTTCCCAAGTCACTTGGCCATCTTCGCTGTCGTCAATTAACCCCGTGACATGGAATCCTCCAACATTATCTGCACCAATTCCCTCAAATCGGGTCAATGGGCACGTGCGTAAATGGCATGAAGGAAAACCAGTAGGTCGGCTGACCATGGATGATTGTACTTGTTCTTCTTCTTCATCATCCAGGGGTACAATACGTAATGTCAATCGCATTGGACCATCAAACCAATCAGATGCTGCTGTTGCAATATCGTTGCCATCATCATCTTCATCCACATCCAAAAATGAGTAATAACCCATCCATTCACCTTCAATGAGATGAGCTTCACTGACAAAATGGGTGGATGATGCAAATCCTGTGTCACTGTAAATATTTTCTAATGCTTGGTTGTCGATGGTTGAAGCAGGTGTCTTGTAATGCTTGTCGTACCATTTGTCACGTGATTCTCTCAAACTTGCATGAAACAATTGACGCTCGTAACGTCGCAAGAATTCAACATCAAACATATCAGAGCGTATAGGAAAGAGTGGAATGGGTGAACATTTTGGAATGGCTTCGTAAGGTGCAGGATGACATGCAAAGATGGTGGTAAAGAATAAATGGAATGCAGCTGTAAGTGGGTCTTGTGACGGATAAAAGACTGTTGTATCCATCATGTTTTTGCTGTCATTCATAAATTGATCGTCATCTTCATGCAGAGTGATTTGTGAGTGAAATAATCGTGGTGACATATGCTTGGTAATGAGTGCATCGGCTTCAAAATCGTAAGCAAATTGGCTTAGTTCATGTGATACAATGTGTGGTGATATATCTGATGTAAAGAAGCGACTAATGGTGAAGTCTAAAAGAAAAAAGAGACAAGTTAGTGTGTGAGTGATTTGGGGGGAGGGGCACATTTGTGCGTGTGTGTGTGTGGTGCAGGGGAAAAAAGTGTACCATAATTCACTAGCAAAGACAAAATAGGCAGGACCACAGGGTAGGCTTCTCGATCACGAAGGGATCCTAATTGAAACGCAGCACCAGCTAAGAGATGCACTTGATGGTTCAATAGTTGCGGAATGTTTAGCTCATCTGCAAAACGTTTGAGCGGTAATGGTCGGTGTGAGAATTGGCGGTTGTTTCTCGTTAGGTGGTGTGTGCGCAAAACACACACACACAATGTGTATTTACCATGCTCTGTAATCATATCCCAAATGATCTCCCAGTCAATATTGCTGAGCTGGTCAACAAGATCTTGTGGTTGTTGTGTTGCTGCTTTTGCTGCCACTTGGCGGCATGTTTCAAGTGCCCTGCACCTGCGCTCAAGCGCAGCTTGCCAATCGAGTTGCCGATATAGTTGACGCCGGTAAATTGCCGAAGTATCAAAACGTGCACTAAAAGCTCGGGGCCATAATGTTGCCTGTCGCCATGGATCTTTGTGTATGAGATAATAAAGATGTCGACAGGTGATAGATAACTGTATCAATGATGATGGATATGCATCATATAAGGCGACATTGGATATGATTTTCAATAAGAGTTCTTTAGGGAGTGCTAATAATGGTGTTTGGTTGTGATGTGCTCGTGAAGCAGACCACAACCTCATGATGAAAAGTAGGAGAAAGAGAAAATGGATAAGGTCTTAAAATAATGTTAAAGAGAGAGAAAAGAGAGAGAAGGAACAAGAAGGGAGTAAAGCAAGAAAAAAAAAGCTCATTGCAGTCCAACATCCAAGACTTACCACTTTTGGCCTAACGGTGGTTCATCCGACCCAGCTTCCATTTGTTCCTTCCAGCCTAGCTCTCCTTTGCCGCTTGTTGTGCGTTGGTGTATTTCCCCCAGCCCACTACAATCTTTTAGTGCATTAGCTATTCCTGCCTAAGAAAAATCTACTTCTTTGGGTACAACATTTCCCCCGCTCAATGTCCACACTACCTCCCACCAATATGGAAATAACATTGTAGGACGACAACTACCTTTCTTTTAGTACCACATTGTTTTCAACAATATAGCTACCCATTCCGTGAAAGATTATTATCACTATCCATAATACCGTACACACGCTTTATTATTGATATGATTCTTTATACAGTTGATTCCCGGTATACTTTTATTCAGCCAACATGTAGTTTTTGATCCACTAAGCTTGCTCATTGATTCACTGCACACGAATATCATGCTCTAATATCTGTCTGTGCGTTCTAATAGAGCTCAGCGGTAAAATACGCAATGTCGGCTATATGAAAGGCATCAACTGGTAATGAATGGCTGAGTCTTTTTTTCCAATCCATGCCGCCGGCGACCAAAAAAGCGTTATTTCAAGTGAAACTAGCTCGAGTTGTCAGTACCACCTTGATCATGTGGTTTGCATATACCGTGTGCCATATCGATGAATGCACGCATTATAGCTATAAGCTTTTTTAATCCATTTGAGCTCATTTCTATCAATTGTCAACAGGAGAAGCTTTTGCATTTTATGGATCTATTCTTCAACCTAGGGGATAATTACAAAAAAAGGGGTGGAGTTGCTGACAGGAATATCAAACAAATTTAGGGTGGTGGTAGTCTGTAAAGCGCGAGTGGTATCTACACCCATCTGTTGGTACACATCTGACAACAGCCCTGGAACCCGGGTACTGCACAAGGTAATGGTCATATGCTTTACTCCTTGTTGTTGCTGCCATTCAACCAATGGATAACCTTATTCGCCATGGATTGTGTTGCACCAGGATCTATAACATATCGCAAATGAGAACCAATGACAGCATGCTGGGAATAAACAATAGTCTAGCCCCCCATCACCTTCCAATTACTAACCTAGGATAAAGCTGTGTGGCAACCTTTCCTCACACAAATAAAGATGCTCTATCGTACCATAGTTAGTATCGAATCCATATCATCATGCTAAAATGCGATTGCATACCATGTTCAGGATACGATTGTTTCATGTATTTGTATTGTTCAATGGGTGCCCAGTGATCATTTTCCGAGTAGTAGATGATGAATTTATCAAGATGCGTAGTATAAAAGTCGTGGTCGAGTTGTTGCACATTTTCCATTTCTTGTTGAGCCATTCTTAGCACCGATCTTACATAAGGACCATTCAATAATGTAGCTGTCACTTTGACAGAATGACCTTGTTGTCCTGTCAAGAGTCGAATCAAGCCTTCCAGAATAGGTGGTGAAATGAATGAGAGGGCGGTTGCCATAGTAGAAACGACGCTGATGGGTAGCTTGTTGAATAGGCGCTAATGGTAAAATAGTTCAATGCCCCTGAATGAATGATTCTCTTTCCCAGCCCCTGAATCTTACTGTGAAATGCTTCCCATTGGGTGTGAGAGCAATGTCATACAAACATGGAAAGAGTGCAATCAACCGATCAATGTTGAATGTATGCCGTTGCTTAAATACTTCGACTGCAAGATAAGCACCGATCGAGTGTCCCATGAGTACAAATTTGGTATCATCAGCTGAATAACGCTTTTTGAGCATATCGAAGCATTCGATCTTGTGGTCAATCTGATCTTGGAATGAATATAACGCGTTTGGATCATCACCCGTTGATACGCCCAAATGAGATACTATACACAATGGATGACATTAATATAAAAAAGTATACAAAGACGAATCGAGTTGTTATACCTGCAAAGATTTCAAGATTGGGAGAAGCTTGACAATGAATGCTTTCGAGGAATTCAGCATAGTATTCAATGAGACCAGGGTTTCCAGGAATGAATAAGAGCACAGTCTTTGTTTCGTCACGAGCAGGCCACCATAAAGTATTAGTGAGATGACCAGCCACTTGCCAGTTAGCACGAAGTGGCGTACATAGTGTATGGGGGCGCATGAAATGAAAAAGAAGTATGGTCTTAAGCCACGGGGGGGGGGTTAACAAAGTAATGCTCACGAGAACTAAATATATCCATCAGCTGGGCTTTGCATTTTCAAGCAAGCTGTGTGTCACATTTTACCCTTCTCTTTGGTCGTTTTTCTTTTTCTCCTTCTTCTTCCTTCTTTCTTTCAACTCATTTCAACTTGTTACTCTTGTCATGTTCTCGGTTGCTCAACAAAAGAAACAAGAAGAAAAGAACTTGCAGTGAGTATTCTCACACACTTGATACTCTTTCAACCTATAACACTACTTTGACTCACACAACTTGTTTGTATGTTAGAAAAGTACGGGACCTACTCCGCTTGCCAGGAAACAAAAAATGTTTCGATTGCCCCACCAAGGTAAAATACGATCATCATGTTTGCACTATTGGATAACATAGATTTGTATAGAGTCCTTTCTTTGTCAATGTGAGTGTTCAAACCTTTATTTGCAGTCGATGCTCGGGACTTGTGTAAGTATTTGGTATCCCAAACAAATTCCATTCTCTCTGACATTTCCCGTTTATACGCGTACTTGAAACGATTTATAGCCGTGAAGTGGGTCATCGTGTCAAGTCGATTTCTGCAAGCAAGTTTTCTGGTGCTGAAGTGGTTTCATTACAACAAGGAGGAAATCAAGTGGCCCGTGCCATGTGGTTGAGCAACTATGGAAAGGACAATGTTGACCCTGAAACAGATGATGAAGTAAGGGCGTTTATTCGTCAAAAATACTGTAAGTGAGAATGACAAGTACGACATGGGGATATATATTCATTGAGTCATATCATGATAGATGAACAAAAGTGGTTGGATCAAGAAGAATTAAAGGCACACACGAATCGTGTGCGTGAGATGATCAAGGCTATGTTTACAGAGGTTTGTTATTTTTGGGATAGAAATGGCGGATTATAATTTGGTGTGTGTGCCATTAACTTTACGTTATCACACGACATAGGAAGGGATTCGAAGACCGGGTGCCAAGACTCCACCTCTTCCAAATGATGGCAATGCCATTTTAGCACCACCCAAACGACAACAACAACGACCTGCTTCATTACAACTTACATCCTCTTCTTGGAAATCAACCAATGGTAATCCTACATCACCATCATTACTGGATGATGGAGATAATGCATACGAGCCACCCATGTCTGCAAGAGAAATACGATCCACAGGCAAGTAAAGAGAATAAATATCAACAAGATATCTTATCCAACACGCCATATCATAATTGCTGTTTATAGGTGTTACACCTTTTTCTCCCGCTATCGCATCTCCAGTACCTGTTACACCATCACGTATTGCCCGGGATCCTGCACCAACCACTCCAACCTTTGTTGCTCCTACTAGTCAACCACCTTTCCCCACATCTCCAGCACGATCAACACCATCAGCCATCTCCACTACCAACACCAACACCACTACTACACCCACATCAAGTATCTTTTCTGAATTGGCAGGTCTTGATATAAGCTCGAAACCTACTCGCAGAGCCACTTACACAGGTGGTATCCTTACACCCGCCACACCTGGCGCAGCAAGTCCTACTCGTTCAACACCTTATTCATCCATTATTGGAGGATTATCTTCAGGTACATGGTACTACCAATGTGTAACCTTTTTATTGAAATTAACCTTTCATGCTGTAGATTCATTCAAGACAACACAGCCACAAACCCCTAGTTTTTCTCCATTGTCACCAACACACAATCGTCATCAATCCCAGTCATCAATCTCATCTCCCATCACCACAGCTCCTCCTCAATCACCACCTGTTGAGAATGATCCATATGCAGCTCTACGCAGTCTTAGTATAAGCAGTTCAAAAGAAGAACTACCAAAGCAAGAAATGATACCCGATGGTGTGCATGAACGTCAAGATTCAGAGGATACTGCATGGACAGGTAAGGAAAGAACGGCACATGATGTAACATGTGCATGCATTGTGCATTTTTATTTGTATTAATGAATGGCATAATAACAGAATTTTCAACATCCACTACGACCATTGATGACTTTGGTGATTTCGCTTCAGAGCCTTTGGATGCCCCACCTCCACCAAAACCTGAAATGGCTCCGCCAAAACCTGTCAATTACTTTGGTGATCTTGATCCGCTAGCTCAATTCAAGCGTTCCAGTCGTTAATCCCGCGATAACTCCGAAATCCCGCTCCACCATCATCATCACCCACTTTAAGTATTTATTAAAGCATGATGAGCAGTTGATATATATCACATATCTAGTATCATTCGCTTTTCAATTGTCCAGATACGAAATGAACATAGTTTTATGAAAGTATGTGTTGTGTGTGTGTGTGCGTGCAAGAAGTTTCTAAAACAAGGAGGGGGAGAAAAGAGACTTTGTGTGGGGATGTGTGTAAGAGTTGTGTGTGTATGATGGGGATAACGGGAACGGTTCAAACGGGAGGGTGGTGGTGTATTTTTTGTCTTTATTATTCCTAACTAGACATGATATTGCTCTTGCAATATAGCGTATAGTTGTGGTGGCAAGCTTTGTTGTAACTGTGCCCATTGTTCTCCAAACATGTTCTTGTATCCGGAAAGAACCTAAATAGGATCCATAAGGTTAGTACAATGACATTCATATATATATCATATATCCATCTCACCTGTCCAAATGATTGTGCTAAAGAAGGTGGTGTATCAACATAGGTAGCTACGGCATTGCAGAAGCTTATAACATCTTTCATGGCGCCTTGAGGATTAGCCTTGATCATTTCACAAAGACCAGCAAAGGCGGATGCTTTTTCATCGTTGGAACGGATGGGAGTAAGGGCAGTAAGCCATGGACCAACGAATGTTTCAAGGTGAGGACTAACAAGTTGAGGACAAACAAGACCAAGACGACCAATTGTGATAGCAACATTCTCCAACAAGGTGCGTTGGATTTGGGGATTCACAATCAACATGAACAATCGTTGAAGCATAGGTTCCACATAGGGTTGGATCTCTTGTCCTAAATTATTCATTAGCATTTATAATCCAATAAAGTCTGCATAATATACATACCCCATTTGATAGCAATTTCACCAGCTGCCCATGTTGCATTGTTGCATACAGATACGTGTTCAGCTTGGGGATCAATCTGGCTCACAATGTGGGGCATGAATTGGGGAACAACGTTACGGATTTGCTCAAAGCAAGAGATAGCCAAGTCACCAAGGACTGCATATGCGGATTGACGAACTTCATCCACTTCATCCTATAGTACTGTTAATACCGTATCATAAAAACCAGCCTAGTCATCTTATTACCTGAATACAGATAGAAAGGAATTGCACCACAGGAGGATTGGTATTTGCCACCAAATGCTCAGCATCCGTGTTCAAGGCTTGAATGATACCAGAAAGCAAATCCAGAGCAACAATCATGAAATCCTTATCAGGAACATCTCGAGCGGGATCATTGGCTGCCAATCGACACTCTTCAATGGTCTTGCAAACCAAGCTGACACATCGTGCATAGACTGGTTCTGCAAAAGGCTTGAAACCTTTGCCAAGAGCCGTGGTAATGGAGGACAAGCACTATTGCACATGATTAATAAATACAGATAATGAAATCCTTGGATGAGCCAACTTACCTCGAGCAAGGGGAAGAGATCAGTGTTGTCGTCTTGAATCTGTTGCCATTTTTGGATAAGCGGTGGCATAATGATGTTGATGAATTGTTCTTGATTAATAGCTGGGCCAACGACATCAGCCAAAGTGCCGACAGTGTCGTAAAGAAGCAACAAGTTGCGATGCTGATACTTTTCGAATGCTTTGGCGAGTGTCATGAGAATAGGATGAAGGTATGGAATAAGTTCAACGGTAACACCTTCCTCGAGAAGTGAGAAGGATGAGCATGCTGCTTCTTGTACACGCTTGTTGTTGTCTAATATACGTTGCAACAAGTTCTCGATCAATGGTTGTAAAAAGTGCTTGCTTTGTTGAATCCACGATGCGTAACGACCCAATGTCCAGCATGTAATCGATCGAACAAGAGGCTGATAAGAAGAAAATAACATATAAGCAATCGAGCTATACCATCATGCATTCGATAGAGTATTTACCTTTGGATCATTAAGGTTAGTGAAAAGATAAGGAACAAGCTCTGGAAGATGAGGAGCAATTTCGTGCATACCACCTAATTCATACATGCAAGTCAGCCATCTATCAACCAATATATTGAAATCGCTATTACCTTCAGCAGCAGCACCAAGTGCAAGGATACCACATTCACGGTGTAACCAATCGTTGCTCTCGAGTTCAGTCTTGAGAAGGGGCATCAGTAATTGGATCAATTCGCCTTCAAATGATGTGCACAAGACATCCAAAGTAGCAGCACTGCATTTTCTCAAGTTCCATTCGCCATAGAATTCATCATCGAAATCTTCATCGTCGTAATCCTCATCATCCTCATCATCCTCATCCTCATCATCCGCAGCATTCTTTTGCTTGTTATTGGCATCTTCAGGCTTTTCGGTATGCTCGTTCTCAATAACATTTGCCTTGTGAAAACGGGGTTTGATATCTTGTTCACTGTCGGCAACGTGGGCATCATCCTCATCACCACCCAATGTAAGCAAGTCCATTTCCGAATAAACCATACCCTTGAGTAGTACCGGAACGACACGAGGGAGATAAGGTTTCAATTGATCACGTAAATCATCTTGTTCAGCAAACACGAGCCAGAATTCGCATGCTTCCAAGGCCAAATCAGGATCATCGGATTGGGTGCAAAAGAGCATATAATCGACAATGTTGTTCATATGTGGGAATAAGACTGGAGCGCACATTTCAAGTAAGCTGACCAAAGATTGACACACACCCTTGCGAACGTCAATATGATCATCAGTGGCACGGCTAAAGAGAGCACTCAAGAATTGATCCATGTTGTTCATAAGAGGAGCTGATCGTAAAGTGATGAATTGACTGGTCGAGTTGATAGCACATAGACGCAACTTGGTTTGTGGATGACCAAAGAATGTAATGAACTTGGGAATCATAAACTCCAATGGTTGGACACCACCTACATTTTGGTCGAGATCACGTGAACAATCTTCGCAAATCTTTTGCAAAGTGGTGAATGCGTTCTATATAACATGTTATAATCTCTTTCACCCATTTCTCTTATCCAATATATATCAATAAATACCTCAACAACGGTGGTATCAGGATCATCGAGTTTTTCCATCAGGACTTGTAGAGCTTGAATCCAGTTATGGACCTGACCACGTTCAACGATGGCTGCAATTACAATACCAACAGCCTTGCCGACTTGTGGATCACCGATATGTTGCAAAGAACATTCCTTGATATATTCCACAACAGGTGGAGGAATGAGGGGGAAATGTGAACGGATATTGTTCTTGAGAGTAAGACCAGCTACTGATCGCACATATTGGTCTTCTTGTGGCATTTGTGTGAGGATATAAACCAAATACGAGTTGTAATCCGGGATCTTATTAAAGTACTCCAATCTCTATATATTGCAAGGATGAGTATGATCTGTTGTATATATCCAATGCTATCCTACCTCTTGTACGTGCTGGCTGTCGCTAGGGTTAAGTGCTTCACGTAAAAGCTGCAATAAGTCAGAAAGACCTTGCTCGGTGGGCTGCCAAGTATTGCTCATGATTGTCGGTTACAAGCAGGTCAATGGATGAAGAGAAGTGCGTGTGTGTGTCTGGAAAAAAGATTGAACAAAGAAAAAAGTCAGCATGACGTTGTAATGGACTTTTGTAAAAGGATCGCTTATTCCCCCCACCCCACCCCATCAGCACAAGGACTCGTCACCCTCATCCTTTGCTCCTAGTAACCATGTCTCATTTTTGTGCCGATGGACCCCCTTTCTCTTGACTCTAATGAAAAAAAGAGATTGTGGCTTGCCTTCTGGGTAGCGAATCGGTGGATTGAGATAGACGACTGAAAAAACGATAGTCTCGTTGTTGTTTATATGTGCCGTCGACAATAAAGAACCAAAAAGGGATGTCTAGGACTCTTTCTTCACCAAGTCGTTTTCGTTGTGTTGTGTGTGTGAGCCAGGAAAGCTGTGCGGCCCAAAACGCCACTTGCTTTTTTTCTTCTGCAGGCGGCTTATGAAACCCAAAAGCCATTGGATGACGTTGGCTGCTACTCAAAAAAAGGGAAGGAATGCCCTCATATTCATTGTGTTCATGTGATTCCCAATACATCCACTATTACCTTTCAACAATAATGGATACACATATATTATATGTTTCAAATGAGAAGATATTATGATGTATACAATATCAGGAACAAGTTCCTAATACACACACGCACACACACACACACACTATGACGCGCTTCATTTTACGCGAATACCTTTTATCACTTGGTCTTTAGAAAAGCAGTTTGTGGATGGTAATGATTGATCGATCAATTGTTATTTGCTACAAAACATAAATATAGAAGGGAAATGGGGTGAGGAGGTGAACTCGCATGAATTTTTAGTCATTTGCCATGCAAGTTACCAAATCGAGATCTTGATTATTCCATGTTGCTTGTGAACAACCCCATTTGTATAAAAACAACCTTTGTAAGATGACAGATTACAATGAACACGATGTACATTCATAAGCATAATACGCACTTTGATAATCAAGACACATCTTACAACATGCAGATTAACCGTTCATGGCTGGCGAAATACATTGCTATTAAGGGATCATGATGTCCAGACGCTTTTCTTATGCTGTATGTCATATATCTGGATCAATTAAAGGCTTCCCTATAAAAGATATGTAATAGCTATTATCATAGATATACACTATCAATATCTCCATCAGCTTTCCAGGGCTCATCATCCCTGTTTACTAGTATGCATGCATAGGCTTTCACTCATACACAGGTTGATATCATCGTTGTCGATACACGGCTCTGATCTTAACTAAGTATCTTTTGATGATCATCCTAAAGATGCACAGTGCATATACTTTAATCATTTAGCTATGAGGGAAAATAACAAAACAAATGTATCTTGTCAGTTTTGCATTGAATCCAACGCATAATTGCACTTCCAAGCATCTTACCGCTTCTATCTCATAGGTAGGCAGGGGTAAGCATAAAGATGCTAATAATGTAATTCAACCAATACCGTATGCTGATCCAACTGATATAAGCTGATACATCCAATAAGAAAAATCCAATATCTGCTTCCCAAGAGACAATTAAAGTACCTCTCTTTTATACAGCATTTGCATGTGGGGACCCCATAAAGAATTATATTACAAGCATGGATCGCTGTTCGCACCAGAATTATTGAATCATGTGCTTAGTCAAAGGGGAGATCCAGTGAACAATGTCAATAGTGTACTAGTCTTTTGTTGCAGGAGTAGAGGGATAAAAATGACATGTCTATAAGATCGCTAAAGATGTACGACATCTTGTTTGCTGCATAGGGTGCTAGGTCATGAATGGTATGCATCCTGCATAGAATTTACTAATGATGTATTATTCCATCATATTAACATGACACCAGACCACACGATCATGGCATTAAGCAGCAGCAAGTGAAGAGGGTGTTGGGTCAAATGATTTGCCGACGAGCGGCATGTTGCAGTATTGTTATTCATACAAAATATTCAACGCCGATCATTGAACTCAGTAGATGGGTAAGGATAATGCTCTTGGCGACCTGAGATTTGTATACGTATACATGTCTTTTTCGGAAATGTGCCTATGTTTAGCCGCGTCTTTTGTATCACCGTTTGATTGTGCTTTGACTGTGATACTTGAGAATCCGGAAGAGAATAGGCACGACGCGCTTAGCAGAACAAGATTGATGCACGATGGCAACTCTTGCATCTTGGCAAACCAGTGTTCCTCTTTAATGAATGATTAAGCTCAGGTGTGTCTTACACAATGTACAACTGTCCTGTGTTAAATGATGTGCGCCACATCACACTTTCGATGCGTATACATATGCCTGTAAAGGTATCATGGATATGGTTATGATGAATAGGTGTCATGGTGCATATGAATAGGTAACATGTATAGAAAGAGGAAAGTTCCGGGGATTTACATAAAAGAACCATAGTTGGGTAGTTTATATAGATGATGATGAGAGTAGTGAGTAAAGGAGGGGGTTGGAATATAATGCAGGTGGCGTGCACATGTAGGCACATGACCTCTTGTTTGGGGCATCAGTATTTGTTGTTCTAAGAATATATCACTCAATGGCATTGGTTGAGAAAGAGGAGGTTGTACTGGGTATAGTTATGTGTTTGCATCTTGTTGAATGCGCCATACACGTGAGGACATCTATTTCTTTTCCCCTACTCTCCCTCTTTCGTTTCTTCACCCCCGATTCTAAAGAACCCCCTTTTCCTTACTTTTCTTTCTCTCTTTATTCCTTATTTTCTAACAACTATGGAATTTGCTGAAGAGCTGGAAGCAAACATTTATGAACCATGGCGCTTTCAATATGTATCTTTTACAGCTATCCGCAACGACATGTTGAGTCGCCAGAAGCATCATGGATGGTCGAATAATGATGAAGCCGACTTTGAACGAACATTACGATTGGAAGCTGATAAGGTGGATCAATTCATTACTCGCAAGCAAAGAGAGATCGATTCACGAGTCGCCTATTGCGAACGCACACTTGTACAACAACGACAGCACTTGACGGCAGCATCGGCACGCCAAGTCTATGACACAATGGACGATGCATTGACCGACATTCTGATTGATCTTAATGACTTGTCCAAGTATACCCGTTACAACTTTCTTGCGTTAGAGAAATTGATTGAGGAGCATGACAAATACACACACACCAATGGAAAGCAGCTCCTGGTTGACATTTCCAGATCCAAGGCACCCCTTGACCGACAACGATTTGATACAACGCTCGTCAAGATATCAACTTTGCACGACATTTGCCGCTTAAATGGTGAAGCAAGAACTGGCAATGCAGCAGCAGGTGCTGATCAAAATGCATTTGAAAGAGCAACAGCTAAATATTGGGTGCATCCTGACAATGTTACCGAACTTAAAGCAATCCTGCTTTTTCATTTGCCAGTGCTCATCTTTAACAAGGATAAACCCATTGAACCCAGTGACAGTGCTATCTCTTCTGTTTATTTCGATAATGATGATTATGAACTTTATACCGGTCGTCTCCAACGTGATGAAGGTGCTGAAGCCATTCGATTTCGATGGTATGGTCCCATGGAAACACCACACATTTTCATTGAACGAAAAACACACCATGCTCCTTGGCTTGATGGTGCATCCGTCAAAGATCGTTTTCGATTACATGCCAACCAAGTGGATGATTTTATCCATCAGCGTTACACAGCAGATCAATATGCTCGGGATATCACCGGTACCATGTCCGATAATCTTGTACGGCAAAACCATTTTATCGCTTCAGGTGTTCAATCTTCAATCCGTGATAAGAAGCTTGATCCTGTGATGCGAGTGTTTTATAATCGCACAGCATTCCAAATTCCTGGTGATCAACGATTGCGTATTTCTCTCGATACCGATTTGACATTTGTTCGTGAAGATGGAAAGCGTCGTCAAGGTAGTTGGCGTCGTCCTGA
Organism: Lichtheimia hyalospora FSU 10163; assembly: GCA_025094155.1. Lineage (NCBI taxonomy): Eukaryota > Fungi > Mucoromycota > Mucoromycetes > Mucorales > Lichtheimiaceae > Lichtheimia > Lichtheimia hyalospora. The sequence continues at coordinate 13,634 of PTRB01000127.1, forward strand.
TATGGGTATCGATCATCCATTCTCTTATCTATCACCAGAGGATGTGTACCATTTCCCTTATGCTGTACTTGAAACCAAGCTACAAACACACCTTGGTCAGGAACCTCCAGAATGGCTTACTCGTTTACTTGATTCACGTTTGGTGTATGAAGTCCCTCGTTTCTCAAAATACTTGCATGGTGCAGCTCATTTTTGGAAACCAAAGTTACCATTATTGCCATGGTGGCTTACTGAAATGGATTTGGATATTCGTAATGCCAAGCAACCTACTGGTGACTTTTCTGGCTTGTCACGATCCAAGAGTCTCAAACCGCTCATTGATGGTCGTTATCGTATGGGTTATCTCAACACACAATTGGAGAAGCGTGCCACACTCAAACGCAAACCAAGCGAGAAACAACCACAAACTGCTCCTCGTTCAACTTATGCTGGTGGTGGTATGGTCAATGGCAGTGGCAAAGATCATCAAGCATTGGATGTCAATAATCCATTTGATGATCCTATCTGGAGTCGTAGTGAACCACTTGAATTGGAGCGTGATTCTCAAGTAACTCGATCTTACAACAATGGCAGTCAGGTTGTGCGTAATCGAAATTCACCTTTCATGGCAAGCAGTACCAATGGCATGGTTGACAGCTCTTCAACTGATTATTTGGTGGAACGCCCAACAGTACCCATCAATGAAAAGAAACAACAACAGCCAGCAGGCATGTTATCACCACCCACTGCTCAACCTACTCAGGGACGCGATTCAGTACTATTGATTGATGATGATAATAACAATGGCAAAGGCAACAAGAAAAAGAAGGAAATCAAGCAAATTGAACCCAAGATTTATTTCGCCAATGAACGCACATTTATCAATTGGCTTCAGTTTGCAGCTTTGATTCTTATGGCTGCATTGACATTGATCAACTTTGGTGACAAGACGAGCAAGATTGCTGGTGCAGTGTTTTTCGGTGTCTCTATGATATTGTCATTGTATGCCTTTGGAAGATATCGCTATCGTGCATGGCAGATCACAAATCGCCCTCGGATACGATACGACGACTTGTATGGTCCAATTGGCCTGTGTATTCTTCTTGTTGGAGCCTTGATTGTAAGTAATTAGTCAGCATACAATGAAATATTTTTTCTAACTTTTTTTTTCCATAGCTCAACTTTGTTTTGCGTATGATGCAACCAATTGATCCCAGTGCTACCTATCTCAACATTAACAATAGCACTGGTCGTCAACAATAGCTTAGACAAACATATTATTCTCTGTTTCCCCCATGGATATACGATGTAATGAATTTCCCGAAACAGACTTCTTTGATAACCCTTCTACTGCCCTTTTTGGGGAATATTCAAACAAATAAATCGTGTGTAATGAGAAACCAGGTACCGACATTAAAGCACAGACCCGACATGACAGTTCGCTTACGCATACTTTGTGTTACAATAATGAGCATGCGTCAATGGTTATGCCATCGGGCCGATGTTTCCTTACGAAACATACCAAAAGCCATTGCTTGGGACACGGATCCACCGCCATAATCTCAGCGGTTCAAGGGTTTCAGTGGCAAAGTTCTTCCTGTATATGAATTCCATGGAAATACCTTAGCCGTGATAACTTCTGTTCTCTGATCCTCTCCTCTTTGTTTCTCTCCTTTTCGCTTTCTCTTTCATCATGAAGTTTGGCGCACAATTGCAACAGGAGATTTTTGCTCCATGGCGCCTTTCCTATATCCAATATGATATGCTCAAGACTGAACTCAAGATGCGACAAATGGATCACCCCTGGTCAGATGAAGATGAACGAGACTTTTCTCATCTAGTGGAAAGCGAACTACACAAGGTGTATGACTTTGTTACTGCAAAGATGCGTGAAGCAGATGCACGTATTTGCTACTGCGAGCGTACTGTCAAGTCTTTTATGAGCAATCCACGTTGGGCATCTGATCAAAGCTGGCAGATTATGGATGATGCATTGACTGAAGTGCTATTTGATATCAATGACCTTGCCAAGTTTACACGTATCAACTATACTGGCTTTGTAAAGATTGTTAAAAAGCATGACAAGTGGACCAATTTGAATCTCAAGCAGAAATTGGTGGAATGGTTGCGAGTAGAACCCTTGGATAATCAGCGATTTGATGTTGCCATTGTGTTTATTTCTGCTCTCCATGATATTTGTCGTCGTCAAGGTAAACCACGTACTGGCAATGCAGCTGCTGGTGGATCACAGAATGCATTTGAGCGTGCCACAGCCAAGTATTGGATCCATCCTGATAACGTGACCGAGGTGCAATCGATTCTACTACTTCATTTACCAGTGCTCATCTTTAACAAGGACAAGCCATATGAACAAACTGATTCAGCTATCTCATCTGTTTATTTCGATAATGAGGATTTCGATTTGTATACAGGAAGGTTACAAAGAGATGAAGGGGCGGAAGCTATTCGATTTCGTTGGTATGGACCATCGGATCAACACAGTATCTTTATTGAACGCAAGACACATCATGCTCCTTGGTTGAATGGTGTCTCCATCAAGGACCGCTTTCGTTTGGATGCACAAGAAGTACCAGACTTTCTAGAAGGCAAACTATCGCCACAGACAATTGCATCTCGTTTCAAGGACAATCCACAACAGGCCAAAGACGCTGAATTCATTGCAACAGGTGTACAACAATCGGTGCATGAGAAACATTTACGACCTGTGGTGCGCATCTTTTACAATCGTACAGCATTCCAGCTGCCGGGTGATCAGCGTGTGCGTGTCAGTTTGGATACAGATCTTACATTTATCCGTGAGAAGGCACCTTCTTGGCAAGAATGGCATCGTCCTGATGTTGGTGTTGATTATCCATTCAATCACGTGGATGAAAAAGATATCGTACGCTTTCCATATGCAGTACTCGAGACCAAGGTGCAAAGTCATTTGGGTCAAGAACCTCCAGCATGGTTGGAAAACCTTATAAAGTCGCATTTGGTGCACGAAGTTCCAAGGTTTAGCAAGTATCTTCATGCTGCAGCCAATCTCTTTCGTGATCATCTACCTTTGCTTCCTTGGTGGTTATCAGAAATGGATATTGACATTCGCAAGCCACGTGAAACCAATTTTGGTTTGAGTCGTTCCACTTCATACAAGCCTTTGATTGATGGTCAATATCGTACTGCCATGCAAGCTGAAGAGCGTCGTATCGATGTTGTCAATGCACATGTCAACAAACAAAAGGAAGAAGAACAAGCTGCAGAGCAACAACAACAGTTGGAGGATAAGGGTGGAAACCTTGCAGTACCACCACAACGCACATCAAATGGCACTTTAGTTGAAGAAGTTCCAACAACACAACAACAGCCACCACCACCACCACAACCGCCTATCATAGCTACGGATCAAACCAAGGGAAAGCAAGAAGCACCAGGTTTATTAGTACCAGGATCATCTCTTGGTAACCATGGCAACATGTCTCTTGGCACATTATCCTCTACTGGATCAACCACCTATAATGAGCCTGTAGGTGCTACGGTGATTAAAGCAGGTGATGCACCTAAAGACTATGGTACTCCATTGCCTTCACCAGTGGCAGAAAACAAGGAACAATTGGGCGAGGATGTACAACTGGAAAAGGGTGATATTGTATTGGATATGGAAAACAAGCGTGTGATCACCAAGGAGAAGGAAAAGAAGAAGAAAAACAAGGAAGCCGAGGAAGAAGTGGTATCTCCACCTCCATTGCAATTATGGGAACGTGTGCTTTTCGGTAAAGGTGCCAACCAGAATCTCACTGTCAAAAATGGTGATGAACGGGTGCCACTCAAGAAAATCAAGATTGAACCCAAAGTATTCTTTGCCAACGAACGTACATTTATCAGTTGGCTTCAATTCTGTGCTTTGTTGTTGACAGTTGCTCTCAGTTTACTCAACTTTGGTGACAATGTATCACGTATCGCTGGTGGAATCTTCATTGGCATTTCTGCTGTTGTCGCTATTTATGCTCTTTATCGTTTCGAGAAACGTGCATGGTATGTATTATTGTTTCTTTTCTTCTCAAGTGCATTTGACTCAATATTCTTATTCAGGATGATCAATCGTCGTGTGCTTGGTCGCTATGATGATTTATGGGGTCCTGCAGTTCTCTGTTGTCTCTTGGTCGGTGCGCTCATTGTCAATTTTTACCTACGATTCCGTTAATAGAAGCCTAGAGTAGTATTATCCTTTAATTACTTTTTATAGAACATCTAATCAATATACCGTATACAATCACTTGGTTTATTACATATTCATGCTTCTAATATTATCATATTGACTCTGTGGAAAGTGAAGGTGATTGGGGATAGTGTCTAAATGACCACCAAATGAGTTGTAAACTGTATTCAACAAGCTGCGAGGATGATTATCCTTGTGATCTGCTGATAATTCCCAAAACATGGCACCACCAAGACGCATTTGTTTGACATATTCGCATTTGGCTCGAACGACATCGGGTGTATCATAAGTGACAAACTCTCGTTTGGCAGGATCGTACGACGAAGAACACATGTTTTGAAGATCATTGTATTCAGTGGCTCCAGGCTTGGGAAGATCTTTATAATCATACATGCCCTTCTCCCAGGATCCTTCTGGCATGCCTTGAAAACTGGAATGGAGACCTGATGTATTTGAAAATGCTCGACCATAGACAGGTATTCCTAACACGAGTTTATGAGGAGGAACACCTGCTTGCATATAATCAGTCACAGCTTGATGGCCATTGAGAGCTCCTCCATGCATTGCTGATTGATGACCGGTTTGGCTATCCCAGGAACCTGCAAAATCATAGGCCATCAAATAGAATAGATCCACATAAGGTTCCATTTCACGGAGTCGAAGCAAGCGGTAATTGCTGGGTCCACATGCAACTGCCAAAGTTAAAAGTAAACGCGGTTCGTTTGTTTGTCCCAAGCTTTGCTGATATCGATCAAGAGCGATACGTAACTCGTAAAGTAAATGCACGAAATTGAATGCTTCTTGAGGATCTTTGGGATATTCCCAGTCAATATCTATTACAAATTATTAGCTTCCAATTCCCGTTGCTATGATTTTTATATATACTTGCCAATGCCATCTAATCCAAGATCGGCAACGTGTTTGACAGCTGATTGTACAAAGGTGGCTCTTTTCTGTGGATCCGCTGCAACAGTACCAAAGTTGGTAGACCATGTCCATCCACCCACACTGAGCGTCACTTTGAGATGTCGATGACGTTGTTTGAGTAGATACAGTTGCTTAAAGTTGCCATACAAATTGTTGCCTTGGTCATTCCAACTATCAGCTTTTCCATCAATCGTTTGTTCGGCAGGGAAATGCTTGTCTTTATCAGCCCATACATCCTATGTAACCAAGGCAATGATGAGTGCTTTTTGATGGTTGCATTAACTATAATCTCATACATACACCGAGTACAATGTTGCCAGAAGGTTCCAGATTGGCAAAAGCGTATAACAAGTGTGTAAGCTTGTGTGCATCGGGTGCAAGGTTAATGACATTATGGTTTCGCGCATAAATCCCCCTGCGTGAAAAGAAAAGCGGTTGGCATTATGTTATTTCAGTGCATGAGACCTTACCAATTGACAAAGTAGCCTGCAATGACAGGACCATTTGTAGCTGGTGGTGGTTGTTGCATCAGGTGTTTCGTGTATAAATGAAGGAATAAAGAAAGGCTTGTGCATTAATGTGGCACGGTATATCGGACTTGTTCTTGGCACAATAGTGGATTTGTGTGTGTGTGATACACAAATATCAAGTTAGAGCCAAGACATTATAGCGAGTTACTTTGAGTATGATAACACAATGACGCAGTTCATTCATTGATTGTGTCTCGTGATCAATCCATGTCTTCAATTAAAGAGGAACAATGAACATTCTCTTTATAATAGAACTCTCCCTAGTACACAAACTTGCAAATGATAAAATGTGGATAATGCATGATGCATGATTGATGGCAAGATGACGCAATATGCATAATAAAGCAGAGCAATGATTTGATAAAGGCTATTGCAGCCCACTAGGTTGTATTATAACTTGGTGGTTCATTCAATATATATGCAAGACAATAGTATCCATGTTTTGTATGTAATAATGAGAATAGAATGAAGATGATGAAGGAAAACATATGCAACTAAATCAAGGTATGTTGTGCCTTTGGGCGACGTGTAGTAGTAGTACTTGCACCACAACAGCATTCTGGAGAGTACCAAATAGTGCCTTGATTCGATGGTTCACCAGTGAATGGTTCAAACAATCCTTCCACAAATGTTTCGCGAATAAAGCAATTGACGACACCAGGAGCTTGTAGTGTGTAATCTCTCCAAAAGCTACTTCCGTGTTCGGTACCATGACGACCTATAGCATGCAAGGCAAACTTGGGTGTGTGTCGCAAGTGGCTGCATAGAAACAGGATTACCAGGCATATCCAAACTGTCAAATCAGGCGTGCATACACATACCTGAATACCTGACCCAAGCCAAACTCATGGTTCGTCAATAAAGCAAGTGTCTTTTGGTCATTGACAGTGACAATCGAGTCAGCATCGTAGGCAAACTTGTCACCAAAGTGCATAAGAATACTTCGTTCAAATCGCATATCGAGGTTGCTCTTCAGATCGCCTAAATCGGAACGTCGGCAAGTATCGTCGTCATTGTCAGATCCTGACGATCCAGCTTCACATGGAACTAATTCATTCTTGATAATAGTGACTCGACTAGGAACGTTAAAGTACGCTGAAAGAAGGCGTTGCAAGTTGCCTGTTGTCTGCAACACCATCCGTTCCAAGGGTGAAAAACCATCAGGAAGCTTGACAAAGACACGGGATGCAGTGACTATAGATAAATGCATTCATTAGTCCCATTGTTCTTGTTTTATCATATGAATAACACCAACTTGCGTTCTTGATCAAACTCAAAAGGGATCCGGGTATAATTGCTAGTGCCTTCAGGATCTGGGATGGGGAAACACGGCATGGAAAAATAACACAATAGTTTGAAAGATAAAGGAGTGGTGGTGTTTATTCAGTGGGATTGAATCTCCCCCTCTCTCACAACAGCAGCAGCATCCCCTGTATGGCCAAAAAAGAAACTCGGCAAATTTTGGATCAAGATTATGTGTTTCATTTTCGCTTTCATGACGATTTATTGACAAACAAAGTATGCAACTCACACTTGCTTTACATTTACACACGTGATTAGGCATTGGTATTGCTAGTAGTCGAGTATTCAGAATGGAGAGGTTCCACTAAAAGAGATTCTCCCACTGGAACAAAGGAATGGTGCCATGGATCGATGATGGGTTCATGGTTGAGAATAGACTGCATATTATCGTCACCAGGATATGCTTCCGAATCGCATGATGTCAATGGATTGTTACCAAGATGCCATATATCAGGCAAGGATGATGACGGCGACGAAGAAGATGATGATGATGATGGGCCAGTGCTTTTGTTGAACAAGGAGGACGGGTCTTTGGTCATAGAGAGATTGTAGCCATCATAAATCAGTGCTTTTGCTTCCCAAACTGGTGTATTCAAGCTTGCAGAGGTGTTTGTGGGAGCATAATCCAACGATGGCAGCTGAATGGATGGAAGAGCTGTTTCAGGTGATAGGATGTAATACTGAGACTCTGGCATGTAAAGAGTAGGCTCTTGCTGCTCATCATCATACAAGGTAGTAGTATGCTGTTGCTGCCACGGAACCAAATCAAGGATATGAGCCGTATTATTAAATGATGCCAAACTTTCAACAACACTGCCTTCTTGATGAAATTGAGGAACTGCATCTTGTTGCTTTAGCTGCTGCTGTGGTTGTTTCTTTTTCTTGGGGGAATATTTATAGTCAGGATACCTAGAAAGAAATGTATCAATAAAAAAGAGCTCCCAATTGCATGTTGATGATGCTTACTTGTTACGATGTTCCAATTTGACCTTGTTGGCAGCAGAGCGGAATTCATCCTTGATCTCATCAGTTTCTTCGTGCCACCACTTGGCTACAATCTTTGAGATTTCACGATGGTTGGCATAAGGACAATGCTTTCGAATATATTTCTGCATTTCCAATCGATAGAGCATGAAGCAGTTGGATGGTCTGGGAACGTGATTTGGATCAGATACACGTGAACGAGTGCGCCGGCGCCGTTGTTTTCCTGCTTTAATCTTGGTTTGCTCAGCTAGTAACTCGACATCCTTAGTTTTGGAATCATCGATGATGTCAAGAACCATATTTGAGATTGAAGCAGTTTCATGAGACATTTGTAAAAGGAGCGTAAAATAGGATATAGAAAAGAGTGCGTATAATGGGCGTAAGAACAAAAAAAAATGAGAGAAGGGATGGGAAGGGATAATCAAATGGTAGCTTAAAGAAAGAATGATATCGACAAGTATAAAATCATACTGGGCTTTTATTATTCTAGTGCCAAAATGTGCGCATTGTCTAGAGATGAAGAAGGGGTCAACACAAAGACAATGAGTGTTTTGAAGAAGGGATCATGACTTGCATATGTGATATATGTGGATTGAGATAAACAAAGACCATTTTCACATTCTTGCCTTGGGTGCTATTACAGTAGGCTGATGGACTTCTTCACAGATCGCCTTGAGCTCCAATAGTACTTTGCGTAAAGCTGCACCAAATTCTTTGGCAGAGACTGTATCAGGCACTTGCTTTACTTCAATAGTGAACTTGACCACGTTGGGTGCAGCCATGTAATTTACACCATAACCATCATTGACTGCTGCACCAAATCCTGTACCCATGAGACGAACACCAGAATGCAAGTTGGATGTGCTAAGAATCCATCTTTGTGATTTGCCGAATATAGGATCTTCAAACATTGGATGCATTGGTGCAGGTTCAAGCTTGCCAGTAATGGGAGATACAATTTGATGATCCATGTTGAGTAGACGAAGTACCATCAAGTGACGATCACACCCATGGCCATTACTCGAGATTTGGGTGTATTTGCGATGGACATTGATGGCATCCTTCAGCAACTTGTACTTGGTTTCGGCCTACAAGATGCCCAAATTTAAACATGAGAACAAAGATACCAACAACATTATGCGAATTAAGGCAAACAAAGACTTTGTCAAATGACTTACATCATTTTGCTCATTTATCCATTCTTCACATAATCGCTTGCTTTGTACACTGCACGTGCGAATTGTATCGGTTCTGCCATGCAAAAATTGTCGAGTAGATGCTGTCTCATAGGTAGGCACAACCTTGCCATGGATACGGTAGTATGCAAGTTGGATTGTCATTTGATAAAAGGCGTCAGGAGCGAGCTTGGCTACTTTTTTGATCCAATCCGTGCCATAATCTTCAAACACTTCAACGAACGAATCTGAAAATGCTGCTGTATCATCCGCTGCCTTTTGAGCATTCTCCAAGCATTTGTTAATAACCGAATCAACTTTCCATGTGAGATGTTCAAAGCATGTTGGATCTTGTACTGCGTTAGGTGCCACAGGGCGGATGTCAAATGGTGGTGGGCATGGTTCAATGATCATATGATCAAATACATAGCTGACAAGGAGTGCATCTGCAGGCGAATGTTCACCCGTATACACACATTGACCGTTGCTTTCCACTAATACTGTGATACTCTTGTCATACCATCGATTGTGCCCATTGCCTAGTCCCAAATTTCCACAGAAAGCCATCTTGGTACGACCACCCATGTCAGCTCCATTACTGTAATCATCCAAAGCAACGGCAAAAAGACTGGATTCAATATCATGGTTGGTTGCCTGGTTGGTCTTGTCCAAAGCAAGCAAATGATTGCGTGCCACAGCCCAGTTATCTCGATCCCAGGATGTAAGAAGCCCAATGGGTGGTTGTTGTTGACTGCTATCCAAGCGTTGTACATGGCAGACGATAGCCAAAAGAGCACTGCATGATTGTTCATTAATGAATATGGAATGTTTTTCATTCACAATAAAGATGTCTTACTGTTCGATTTCTTGTCTTGTCAATAATCGCCATGTTGTATCAGGCTGCTGCTTATATACAGGCAACTTGTAAACTTGATCACGTACAAGTACAATAATGTGCTTGGAGGATGCCATATCATATTGAACCAACTTGTCACAATGATGCATTGGAATACGTGTTAGGCTAAAGATACGAGTATGCTGCCACATGCATTGTGCCTTGTCCCGAATCATGTCGACAGGAATATCTTCACTATGTGATACACACATGTCAGTGTTATATGCCGTGAGAAATACCGAAACGATGGTACGGATCATCTTTTTAACTCACTTTTCAAGGATTTCCTTGTATTCCAAACCGCGATGAATTAAGTGTGCAGCTCGGTGTATTTGAAAATGTGTAAACTCGTTTTTCGGCAATACACCTCCATTGGTTGTCAATAATTCCTGTGGATGATTTGGATCATTGACGCCAAGCATATACCAATTGCTGTTGACCATGAGTGGGTCTCGCCATTCCAAATAGGCTATCATGTGTAACTTTGAGTCAGGTACTTGCAGTGGAGATGGTGGTGATGGGTTTTATATATCTACCTTTTCTCAACCAAAAGTTATCTTCAAGCCAATTGAAAGGAGAAGCATGATCAATATCCACTAGTCTTTGTTGGAGGGATTTGCCCAGATCACTATTAATAAAGTCATGAACCAAGCTTGCTGATTTAGAGTACTCCTCATGTGACAGCAGTGGTTGTAAGGACTGTAGATAAAGTGCACAGGATTCTTCTAGTGAAGGAATAGGAAGGCGAGGTACGGTGTGTTGCATAGAATAAGTCTTTTTACGAGTCGTTGTCATGGTGATAGGTTGTTGTGTATAGTAATAGCGGAAAGAGAAAAAGGAAAGAGCAAAGAAGAAGTAGTGAAAGGAGAAAGAAAGGAGTGAAATAATTATATTTTACGTTACGAGAATCACATGCATGACACAACGTAACGAGGAGACAGGTTGTGTAAAGATCTTCTCATGCCTTTTATGCATCTGTCCTCTAAGAAAGCGCCAAATAAGGCCAATGCGTGTTCCAAGCGGAGACTGGTGTGTGTGTGTATGGATCTCTTCCACTTTCTCCTCTCTTTTTCAACCACCAGCCATGTCCTTTAAAGATCGCACTAATGAATTCCACTCCATGGTTGACCGTATTCGGTCACGAACAAACGCATCATCAACTCTCGAAAGGCGTTCACTACTTTCATCCCCTCGGATGACTTCGAATGGAAAACAGAAACAACACCATCCTCGAAGTGAATTCTCATTGATGGCAGCAGAGATCAGTCGCAATATTACCAGCACAGCAAGCAAGCTAGAGAAACTGACCAAATGTATATATGGATTCTATCTATTGCAAAAGGTTCTTGTTAACTCCCTTTTCTATATATAGTGGCCAAACGCAAGACCTTATTTGATGATAAACCCGTTGAGATCAGCGTATGTTGATATGAAACATCCGTTACACCACATTATTGATATTCATGAGATGAGGATAGGAATTGACATTTATTATCAAACAAGATATTGCCAAGCTCAACAAACAAATTGCCATGTTGCAAGATTATACCAAGCATCAACGTCAATCATCCAAGCAAGCAACTGAGCATACATCCAATGTCGTTGTTGCCCTTCAAAGCAAGTTGGCTGATACATCAATGAGTTTTAAGGATGTGCTTGAGATTAGAACAGAGGTAAGTTGTGAATCTATGGAAGGGATGGAATCGAGAACTAAGGGAGATGGTATGTTAGAATATGAAAATGTCCAAGGATAAGCGCGATCAGTTTCTCTTTTCGGCATCCGAGCAAGCTGTGGATCCATCATTCGGTAAGCTGAGAGAGAGGAAAAAGGTATTATTATTATTGATACTGATGGAGTGTGCGTGGTGTCATTATGGATAAAAAGGAAGCTCACCCTTGCTCAAGTCAAGGCGGCGTGATTCACCACCGGAAGATGTGCATAATCAACAACAACAAATTCAACAACAGCTACCACCACAACCACCACCGGAAGATTCAACCTTATCTCTGGGTATACCCATGATCACTCCCGAACAACAACAACAGCAGCAGCAAATGGTACTTGCAGAACAAGATCGATATATTGAAAACCGATCCACGGCTATCGAAAGTATTGAGAGTACAATCGCCGAATTGGGTTCCATCTTTCAACAACTGGCTACCATGGTTGCTGAGCAACGTGAAACTGTACAAAGGCAAGTTCATTATGGTAAAAGGTCTCGTATAGAGTGGCTATTGATCATGGTGGGGTTGGTGCATGTAGGATTGATCAAAATACGGAGGATATCGAAATGAATGTGATGGGTGCACAACGAGAACTACTCAAATATTACACAAATATCAGCTCAAACCGATGGCTCATGATCAAGATTTTTGCTACCATTATATTCTTTTTCCTACTGTTTACCTTAATCATGTAGAAATCTTATATACACGTAGAACACAAAAGAATATAAATATATAATATTAACAAGTATGATACAATGAGCAAGTTCGGGGGGGGGAAATAAAAAGTGTACTTTGTACAATACTGCAATTTTAGTATCCCAGGGAAGGTGGACCATCAACAAGGGTATGATAACCACTAGGTCGTCGATGTTGCATACGTGTTGATCCTGGTGCATGTTGCTGTTGTCTTAAGGAACGACGATTGTATGAATGATATAATGCAGTGTCATCTTGATATGCACTTTCTGAGAAAGGTGGAGCTATAGGATAATGTGGTGGTGGTGGTGGACCTGCCCATCCAATAGCAGCAGCAGCAGCCCATTCATCATAAAGTAAAGGTGGTGGTGGTGGTGGACCAGCTGGTGTTGCATGAGGTGGTGGAGGAGGGCGAATAGGAGGATGATGTAAATGCATGATGGTGGTTGTTGCGGGATGACGATGGCGTCGTAATCGATGATGATGTGGACCTGGTAATGACATATAGGTTGATGCTGTATCATCATGAATGGAAGATCTTGCTGCTGCAGCTGCTGCACGACGCCTTGAAAATGATGCCATTTGATCATCATGATCAAATTGTTCTTCTTCAACAGCTGAATGATATTGGGGAGATCCAGGAGCTGATCGTTGACGTTGTGGTCGTCGTATTCGTTCATGTGTAGATGAATCGCTATCATCATCATCATGATCACGCGGTAAGGGGCGTACTGTGATACGTCGCCGATTTGATGAACTACTATTGCTACTATTGCTGCTTACTGCCAAGGCTCGTTCAAGTTGTCGCTGAGTATCCATAATCTTATCAAGCATCACTTGTTCACGATGTCGATGTTCCATTTCTCTTCTTTCCCATTCACGTCTTTCTAGTTCTCGCTGTTGTTGGATCATATCTATTTGTCGTTTCAGTGCTTCAAGGCTGATATTGTTATGTTCTGGTGGAGAAGATGGTCTTTGGAGTGGATGCTGTGATGGTGCCATTGGTTGTTGAATCATTGCAGATGGTGGATGCATATGGTTAACAACACGTTGGTGACGATGTGCTCTTGGTGTGGAACTGTCAGATGATAATTGGTGATGTTTGTATTGATGGTTGACTGACAGGGTAGTAGATGAAGGATCATCATCTGAAACAAGGGGTGATTGCGGCGCTGAAGTATATTGCAAATTTGAATCTTCACTACTTTCTGCCCAATGTTCAGAATCATCCATCAGTATGGGTCGTTCTGGTGCAGCCATGATTTGTTCTCGTTGTATATGATTAGGAATCTCTTTCCAATTTTGTGGTAGCAGTACAAGTACGCTTTGCTGGTCGCTGTTGTTACTCTCTGCAGAGTGTGGTGGTGGTGTAGTGATGATATTACTGTTCTCAATTTGTGTCTTATCATATTCCTGACTTTGAAGAACAGAATCTTTTGGAGCAAATGGTCGACGTGGATTAGGCATAGCAAGAATAGGCGGTGAACTGATGGGTCGTGGAGGTGGTTTTTCATCATATGCATTTGATCTTTCCTCATAGATAGAGGATGCTTTTTTATGATGATCATCATTGGTTGCTGTTGACAATGAATTACCATGATGACGGCCTGTGAGCAGTTGATCGATTTGGTTATCAGTGAGATTTGCGTTGTGTATACCTCCCACGAGAGGAATAGGGATCTTAAGGTCACCAGGTTTCTTTTTACTCTTTTTCGATGGTAATATTCTACGCATCAAGGTGAACAGCAGCAGGAGTGAGGAAACAAAGAAAAAGAGCGGAGAAGGAGAGGGGAAAAGGATAAAGGGAGCAAAAAAAGATCAACGCAAAAGCTCTGCATGGGCGCGCGCTCATGTCCAATTTTAGCCATTCCCACGGAACACCACCCGAGCATTCCGTTTTCCGATAGAGCTTTGTGTTTTTTTTATAATGTCATATTTATTGTGTTTATGTATCTCATTTTCCATCATTATGTATGGATATGTAAACATGAATGGTCTACGTCATTTGTATACCATACTCTTCGATCCTATAATGACAGATAATATGTATGTCGATGAATTTGGATTGCGATACAGTGTAACATGAGCGTTACCAGGCAAGGTCTGATGGACAATAACATGACACACTCCTATTCCCCTTCATTTGTACATATATTTTGGCGGGTATGATCTCGACAGTAGACAATGACACATAAATTATCGTGCCACAAGCTATACTGAGCATCGTGGCTGATGCAGCTGCACTCATTATGAGCTTTCTGGTTCACACACATCATATACATATACCAGTTGTAATATCACAATATGCTATAAGATGAATATTCAATGGTGTGACGAAAAAGACGACAAACATTTTATGATATGAAAGCTTTTTTCAGGTACGCTAATGTGGATAAAAGAAAACTACGTGCGACAAAGGAGAGTATGGTAATATGAAACAAGGAGAACAAGGAACTGAAATATGTGTTGTGTATGAAAGAACGATGTGGCTAATGTAAGATGCTGTTGTGGTATGAAATGCTGTTTTCGTAATGTTCAAAAAGAAGAGGTATGAGATAGGATTGTATATGACACTTTCACCATTCTTCTTCTTCTTCTTCCTCTTCAATGATGGCCTTGGAAGCAAACCTATTTGCACTACCGCCACCACCGCTCATCCCGTAAACATTAAGCTTTGAGCGTGGCATAAATTCAGGACGCCTGATACTAGTGCTTGCTTGCATGTGCTATATGAAATGAAATTAGGTTATGGGCTTCAATAAAATGTAAAAGTTATGGACTTACACAAACATTGGATGGTGGAGTTGAAGTGATGATCTTGGATGATTGATGCTTTGCTTGAGACACTGGAAGCGATAAAACAGGTGAAGCAGGATCATCTTCATCAGTAGAGGAAGATATGGATGAACAAGGTGAAGGTGTTGACAGGACTGGCGATAAGGGTGTAACGATTTGTGGTGGGCGTTGTTGTTGTTGAGATGATGTGTTGTCGATAGTTAACTGCTCATCATCTTCACGATGAACTGGTTGACTTGGAGGTGTGGATAAAGTGGATGCTGCAACAGGGGGTGCACATACCAATTCTTCTTCGTTGGATACAGAATCAGTAATGGATGGGCGATAAGGCACAGTTGAGTATCGCTTCTCATGCATATCCGCTCGAGTAATCGAATCAGTTTCGGTCATTAAAGGCAAGATCTCAGTGGCAGGCTTGGTTACTGTGCGAGCAATAGGTGGGATGATTGGTTCATGAGAAGATGACTTTTGTCGTTGAATATGGTGAATTGAAGCGTGATTGTGATGTTGCTGTGAGATATCGCGATCCTGTTGATGCATATGATGTGACTTTTCATTGTTGTAACTAAACTGGTATAGTTCACCAACGGGTGGATCTGAAAACTGTAGCATGTGTAGCCTGTACTTGTGATTCATGCTGCGATGGACAATAACATCCTTTCCATTGTATTGTTGTTTTTCCTGTTGCTGCTGCTCAGAATCATCCCAATATCGCTTTCTGGAACTACCGTTGCTAGAGGGTGGTGCATCCACATTCCTAAAAGTTCTGGACCCTCTACGCTGATGTCGCTCAGATTCATTGTTGTTGCCAATAAATAATGCCTTCATGGTAGCACTGAACCATCCAGTTTGTTTCTCTGCTGGTGGAGGAGGAGGATGGTGGATGGGCATGATACCACCACCTCGGGTATTACTCATTGTACTATGCTGTTGTTGTTGTTGTGGTAATGATGATGGTTGCATAGCAGCGCAATGACGTGATGGTGTTGTGGATGATGCATGATACTGATCAGCTGTTTGTGTTGTAGCATCAACTTTATGTGACGACGGTGGTTTTTGGTTGTTATCATCTAATGCATTGCAGCTGGTGGCGTATCTGGTTGGCAATTGAATAGGAATTCTTGATGCATTTTGTTGCTGTTGTCGTTGCAAAACTGTAGCAAATCCTTCTTTGGCATATTTTGCTTTAGATTTCTCAAGCAACATGTTCCACAAGCCATTCAAGGAGTCGCATGTACCCTTTCGCATCTCTTTGATTGTTTCAGTATCCACCCCTGCAGCCGTCAATGCCACAGCCAAATGTTGTTCATTCGCAGTCATGAATGTTACATCATGTCGTGGTACATCACCAAGGGAGTTGATAAAAGCTGACGGCAAAGTGCTCGGCATAGATAATCGGCTGCCTAAAGGTGATGATGGGGGAGATAGTGGCGACTTGATATTCATTGTACTGGGAGCAGAGAAACGCGGTGATCGTGGGGTAGTATTATTACAACGCCTAATATCATCATGTCGCAGCATTCCCAGACTATGACGAACTTGAGGAGAGAACCTGGATGCTGTTGCTGATTCTTGTGGAGGACATAATCGATTATCTAAATGGGCGATTGACTTTTCACACATGCTCGAATAACTGCCGTAACTGGAGATATCAGTGCAACCATCCTCCTCATCTAATGCGTGTTTCCCGGAGAATACGGAATCAAGGTCACATTGACTTGAATTGCGTGTCAAAGATGTGGTAGTCATCCAGTCATCGGTATCTTCTGAACCATTTGTTGGTGATTGCAGCCATGGGTGTGCCAATAGTTGATCAATTGTAATGCGGTGGGATGGTTCTTTTTGGAGCATGGATCGGATAAGATCGGCTGAACCTAAATAGAGGATCATATTTTAGATTCGTGCTACATAGTTTATGCATGAAAGCTCAATTAAGCTTTTTCACAACGTACTTGTGGAGAAATAAAATGGCATCTCGTACACCCCCTTGACAATCTTTCTTTGTGTCATGATTTCAGAATCGTCGTCGAAAGGCAATTCACCTGCCAATAGCGTGTACAATATCACACCAAGTGACCAAATATCGGTTTCTATATTAGATATATTCATTAAACTCTGCACAATGATGTCTTGTTGACCTTCTTACCAGGCCCTGTGTACTTTTTCCTTTCAATAACCTCTGGATGAAGAGAAAGTTAAAGTTGAGAAACTATCACTCGCACAACAAAAGCTTACCTGGAGCAGAATAGGCAAGGCTTCCACAAAACGTTTCCAAGAGTTGTCGATTATCCGTCTGCCTTGCAAATCCAAAGTCGCATATTTTGGCATTGTCATTCTCATCCAGAAGAATATTCTCCAGTTTCAAATCTCTGTAATAAATGACGTGATGAGTTGAATAAATAACAGTGTTGTGTGATTGAAGTTATACCTATGAACAATGCCTTGTGCATGACAATACTTGATTGCACTTGCAAGCTGTGAGAACCATTTTCGTGCATAATGTTCTGGGCATCTCCCCCATGTTGCTAATGCATCGAATAATTCACCATTTGGACAATATTCTGAAACGACATAGATGGATGATTCGGTAACAATGATCTCATACAAAGTGACGATATTGGAATGACGAAGTTGACGATGATGATGAATCTCACGGGCAATCATAGGAGCATGCTGTTTGCTGATCTTTTTTACGGCGACCCTTTGGCCTGTCAGTTGATGCGTGCCTAATTTGACTTTGCCGAAAGTTCCCTATAAAGGTATCTAATTAAAAATCAATGTCTTTTTTTTGGACAAACGATAACGTACTTGGCCAATTGTTTCTCCTAAACGATAATAACCCACAGATGACATTTCAGTTGAAGATAACTCCTTGAGTAATTCATTGTAATCTGCTGCGAGCTGGATCATATTGGATGCAATCAGTACACAGTGTCAAGCCATTCCACCCCAACTTTTTCTACCTTTGCTTTTTGGTTACGAGATGTAGATCGTGCCATCATGGCTTATTGTGTTGAGATATAGATATATATGGAAGGAGCGGAACGGAGTATGGATGATATTGGAAGTAAGTAGTATCGAAAAGTAATGGCGTTGAATGAGTGTGTGTGTGTGTGTGTGTCGAAGTATAGTAATGAACGAATGAATGTAGGAAAGAGAGAACTTCAATGACACGTCATTTAATAAATGAGAGATAGCATCAATACGAGAAAGCGATCAAGGGAGAGATGAGAGAAAGGAAGCTCAAGTATTGCATTGAATAAGGAGGTACAATTTTAAGTCAGCTTGCACCTTTCCTCGTTTGTCTTTTACTCAAAGACCACACTGGTAGTTGTCCACATGTCTACAAGCTTGATCCATACAACTTGTTCCTTGGTCAATTTATGCAAAAGCTGTCAAATGTTGTGTCACTTTCTAGCTGGGATGGAGAATAAGATGGTACCATTATCATGCAAACATGAACCTTCTTTCAAATCACGTGACTTTGGTGCATCCACATCCACATTCCATTTTTATTATCCTGAACAACTGTATAATGCAATCTCGATGTTCTCACATAAGCCTAGAATCGTGGTATATCATCAAGTCGTTCGCAAAACAGTTGATTTGATGGATTACATTGCATGAACTCTAGTTATCGCAGAAGAATCACCTTTATATATTAGACCCAATAAAACGTATTGTATAATTATATGATATTGATCGCGATACTGCAAACCGATATAACGTATAATGATGTCAACCGTATCTTAGCAATGAACTATATAGCAGTGAGCTCAGATTCGACAAGAGCTGTCAACAACAACAGCGACTGGGAATGAAAAGCTTGGTTGAGATTTAGAGCATCCAAGTTCGCTTGTTGCAACATTGTCTTCCTTATCATGTCAGCAGTTTTACTTGCGCGCTTGGGCCGATCGACTCTTTCATCCAAAGTGCATTGGGTTGCCAAGACCAGTTATGGACGATTGGCAAGAGCTAGTACTTCTGCAGGTCAAGACGCACCCGTAACCCAAGACAACAGTAACAGAGCAACAGCAGCAGAGGCAGCAGCAGCAGCAACAACACCTCCACCACCCTCTTCTTCTTCAGAACCACTCATTGAAGACCCAGAAGCCTTTGTTCGTTCAACAATCAATCCCAGTTCACCCAATGGTTCGAAAGGCGCATCAGATTCTTCACGAGGACGCAAGGTCTCACGCAAATCTAGACGATCGTTTTCGGTTCTTCCGAGTGAGTATATCTTTCAACCCCTTTTTTGGCCTATATTCCAAGTTGATATTAATCATTCATCTCCATCTATAGAGTCATTCCTCAACAGCAACTATACACCTCATTCAGCACTCAAGATACAAGCTTTACATCCAAGTTATGCCGAATCATTGACAGAGCAACTTTGGCATGAGCTGCGTTTTGCAATACAAACTGGTCTTGCACCCAAAGGAACACTTGCATCATCCACTCATGCCGATCACTTATTACTCAATGTTCCCGGTCGAGGAGCAACTTATATGCAAGATAATATCGCCAAACGACTTGCAGCAGATGCTGGAGCTGATCTCATTGTCTTTGATCCACAAGACTTTATTACATTGGCACGAGCAAGTGATACGAATGGTCAAGGTAAACTAAGAAATAAAGAGGGAGGGATAATAATCAACTCATCCGTATTCCCTTATTAGGCGCATCATCAATATTACAGCAGCAATCGATGGATTCCAAAGGACAAGCATCTATTATCATGTTGGCAACAAATCCAGACAACGATGAAACGATAGATCTCGATGCCACTGCTGAGGAAATCACATCCGAATTCAATGACAAAATTAAAGCCATGGGTTTATCCGCATTGGGTTTCCCTTCACTGGAAGACTTATACAGTAAGCTTGAGCGATCAATAGCTGAGAAATATGAAGAAAACGAGGAAGCGACAACAACAGAAGCTACAGAAACCACAGCTACTAAACCATCCGACGAGATGTATACGAAATTCAATACCATGTTCAGTCGCATGTTGATGACTGGTGACGAACAAAACACATCATCACCAAAGCTTGTTTATCTTCGTGATTATGGAAGAATGCATGATCATTTATCAGTCACTTTACGAAAAGCATTGATGGATGCAGTGGAACAAATGCGACAAAAGGGACATCGGATTGTTGCTCTTGCTGGATATTCGCCTACACTGAGAACAAAGCATCAAGATTATCAGAGCGCACTTGCCGAGTATGATATACCCCTCATGCCTGGTATGAAGTGTATCAGTATACCACCACCTATGCATGATACATTTCTTTTCCGGTCATGGGAAACACAGCTAGAAGCGGATGCAGCCAAACGGATTGGCGAGATCAATGCGCGTCAAATTCTTATGGCTCTCAAACAAAAGGATGTGATGGGTATCAAAGGATTGCAAGGATCTCAGACCAAGATGATAGCCGAGTTGTCAAATCTTGAAGGAATGCAGAAATCTTTATGGCGACCAACAGAAGTGGATCGTCATGTGACCTGTGCTATTGGCAACGCATTATCCAATGGCAAAACAACCATGACGCTTGATGACTTTATAGTAGCGACAAACTTTGTACGGCACAATATGAATCAACGACAACAAGTAAAGCGACTATTAGATAAGCAGCGGATAAGAATCGACTTGGATAACAATGAACCACTCAACATATCTCAGCTGAAAAGATATTGCGATTCATACGAGAATCGTTTTCTCAGCCGCATTGTCGATCCATGTGAGTGTGTTGCGTGATACGAGGGGAGTGAGTGCATCAGCTGAAAAACTCATATGCTTTTACAGTCAAGGTGCATGGTTCATTTGCAGATGTCAGAGTTCCACAAACCACCATCGACACACTTCAAAGTTTGATCACTCTGCCATTGGTTCGACCCGATGTGTTTCGCAAAGGAATTCTCAAGGATAACTTTATATCAGGTGTATTACTCTTTGGTCCACCAGGAACAGGAAAGGTATTTGTATCAATATGGATCATGGGGTTTATTTAAAAAACTAATGATATCATTAGACCATGTTGGCCAAGGCTGTTGCCAAGGAAAGTGGAAGCCGTATGCTCGAGATTCAAGCTAGTGACATGTACGGGGTTTTGTATTGACAAAGGAAAAACACACACAAATAACTGACCCTTTCCATTTTTTGCAATAGCTACGACATGTATGTGGGTGAAGGAGAAAAGAATGTCAAGGTAAAAAAGAACAAACCATCATTGGTTGCACGGCATATCCTCTTTAGGCAATCTACTAACTCATTTGCATGCAGGCCCTTTTCTCACTTGCGCGCAAGTTATCACCCTGCGTTGTATTCCTTGATGAAGTTGACAGTGTATTGAACCAAAGAAGATCCGACTCTGTGACCAAATCACATCGAGAAATCATCAATCAATTCATGGTGGAATGGGATGGTTTATCAAGTGACAACCAAGGTGTTATGGTGATGGCAGCTACCAATCGACCCTTTGATCTTGATGATGCAGTATTGAGAAGAATGCCACGTAGGATATTGGGTAAGTAACCGAGTTGCTCAGGGTGTTTATATGAAAAGTATATGCAGTTTCCTAATGCATAAGGGTTGTTTAGTTGACTTGCCGAAAGAGGATGACCGCATGGAGATCCTAAAGATGCTGTTGCGTGACGAAGACCATGAGGTGTCATTGGCGGAGCTGGCTCGCTCAACGGAACACTACTCTGGTTCGGACTTGAAAAACTTATGTGTCACCACTGCCCTGCGAGCTGTGCAGCAAGAAGTATCAAGCAAAAAGAAACGAATCTTAACTCAAGCTCATTTCGACGAGGCGTTGAAACTCGTACGACCTAGCTCTGCAGAAGATATGGATTCATTGGTTGAAATTCGCAAGTGGGCCGCCAAATACGGTGATGGGGGTAGTGAACGCAAGAAGCAAGCTATCGGATTTTCCTAAGTCATGTGCAATTCGCAGAGAACAGGGGACACGCGGTGCTTTTTTAGACACGACTAGAGTTTCTTCTCCCTTTCTTTTCTTTGTTTGCCACCGTTTTCTTCTCGTACATCATAAACAACCTTTTTTCTTTTATCCTCTTGTATCATGGTAAAATACATTTTATATTGTCATCCTTTAGCTTTCATATTAACTCGTTTCTTTTTAAAAAGGAGTCGGCCATACCAGAGGATTTTATTAAACCGGAACCATTTCCGTCAGTATCAACTCCAGCATGGATGACAAACCAACATCCATTATCATCCGAGAAGGAACAACATTCGATTTCACGACCCAACTCGGCAATGTCCTTATACCCAGAATCCTACTTTGGAAAGGAGAATGATGATGATGATGATGATGGTGGACAACAAGAAGCTTTTAATCGGATATCAGGCATCTTATCCAACTTGCTTGAAGAAGCAAACAACGCCATACACGGTGTGGAGAATGAAAATAATAGTGATGCCGACGCGTCTGATAAGAGAGAGCAAGAAGATTATAGTAACAACAATATCAGATCATCTTCACCAGCACAACGTGGTTCTCGACATATGCATCCTTCTCGTTTACCACGTCCAATATATACAAAGTCTCGGCGATCATCCAATTTATCGATTGCATCCTCTTCATCTTGTTCAGTTTACTCACAAACTGATTCACTCTTTTCTCCAGCATCCTCCACATCATCTCGTGCCACATCCCCTACTATGTCAATTGAATCAAGACCATCATCACCCCAAAAACTCATGGTTGCTACTACTGTATCACCAACAATGGTTGTCAAGAAACGAACATCAAGACCACTTTCATGCCCTGTTCTGATGGCACGACGCTCATCGGGTGAAGGAGGAAATATACGACAACAACAACAACAACAACAACAACAACGCATGCGTCGTGCGTCTGCAGTTGTGTTACGTGACCCACTTGTGGAATCATACAAGCGACTCGATTCGTCCATGGCTCTCGTTGAATCCCTGTCGCGTGATCTTGCAGCAAGTGACAAGAAAATGCAACAAGTTAAACAACAACAACAACCATCATCTGCATTACGGTTGTCAGCACTACTTATCTTGCCATTTTTACATATCCCACATGCACTCATTTCAATGGTGTTTGATTCATTATCCACCAAGGATCCCAATAATCTCACTGGTATGATTGCATGGGGTATCTTTTTCGCTTTAGCCAATGTCATGGTCGATCGGGTGATTTATCCTACGCGTCAAAAAATGGTTGATATCGACACTACCACTACTACCACTACTGCTACTACTACCACCGATAAACTTCCTCCACAACAACAACAACACACCCCTGCCATGTACATAGTCAAGCGACGATCCAGGGTGATTCGCAGGCCATCCGTCTATAGAAAACAACCCCATTCCTCTGCTCTTGCACGTTCTCGTACACAGCCAATGCATTCATCCCCAGAGCAACCTTCCCTTTTTTCAACATCACGCATGATTATCAAACGTCGATATTCCTTTTAACACAATTCTTTTTTTCTATCCTTATCACGCACATCAAATATAAATACAATTGCAGGTCAAAAAGATGGATACACAAAAAGAAAATGTCAATATGGCGTGAGATGGGAGAAAAGAGTTTGCGAATTACATCTATTGCATTTGTTTGGTGAAATAGAGGAGACACTAAGAAGGAGCTATGCATTGATCGCATGCATTGCTCTTGTCAAAAGTTCAACTCAGCACCACACAGCTGCAGATGACATATTACCAGGTTGATTTAGTAAGATTAAGAGAGAGTACGTATGTATTGTGCTGTGTATGTGTATGTGGGGTGATGTTCTTGTAATACCTGTCGATATAAATGTTTGATGCACTAGCCAAGTGTTATGCATAATGTAGATCCGTTCTTGCATGGATCCCTTTTTTGACCGTTATAACAGCGAGTGAGATGAAAATCAAAAGCCTGGGGGAGGCATGGTTGATTATCACACGACTAAAGTGCACAGACGAGTGGATATGGGAACTCTAACAAAGAGCTGGGATTTACTTGGGCGACCAGTAGGTCATCTGTTTGTATTGCTCATTCTACTTTAGGTCTCCGCCTTCATCACCAATTATAGCCTTTCCGCATATGCCGCGGATCCAATGTCCGCACTTGACTAAAAGAACATGATGTAGGCAAGATTGTTTTCTTTTCATTGTTCATTGTGACTAATGCAAGTTTCTCTTTCTCTTACTGTTGATACTAATCACTGTGATATGTGAATGGTTCATGTATGACATGAATGCAAGCATAGTTTATGCCAAGGCTTACTCGCATAAGAATTGTTTATGATTGGGTGATATCTTCGGCATTCCACACATATGCTCCTTAACCTTTACATCTAAAAGAAAAATGACACATATCTCAGCCAGTAGCAGGTTGGTACAAAGCGAAGCACACATTAATTATGTGAGACAACATTTATGATGCTCTTTTTGCAATAAAGGATGGAGTATTCCAAATGGCTATTGCCCATAGTAACATGACGTCAGGGTTTCAGTTTTAGATACGATAATGTCCCATTTCATGCGTGAGAGCTTCAGTCATTGGAGAACGCGTTCGGGGCAGCTACCAGCGACACTTTTTTCCTTCTCTTTCCTTTCTCTCCACTTTTTTACTTTTCACATTTCCATCTCTATCGATTTTGAACTCGATATTGCTTTTCGACCAAGTTAATTCTCATTCTTGCTGTCATGTTCAGCCCAGCATCCAATCGACTACGGGATGCAACTGCAACCGTTCGAACGCGTTCGCCACTTGGTACTCCACCACTATCGGCTTCAGAGACTAATAGTTATCGACCACACACTGAATCACCTACACTGGCACCTCAAGATAAATTGACTCATATATTTAATGCTGTACGGCAACAAGTATGTGTATTCACAAAGGGTTGGGGGGAAGGGGAATTTTGTTTATCACTTGCAAACATCTTCCCGAGACATGAAAGGTTTAATTCATTCATTCTTGTTAGATTCAACGTTGGGGAGATAATGCCAAATGGAAGATTGATCTTGTACTGCTTGATAACAACAACAATGAGACAACCAAGAATAATAATATGCCTAGTGGCAACCGCAGTTTACCTGGGTCACCTGGTCCAATACACCATCATCATCATCATCACCAACAACACCCTGCTTCTTCATCATCACCACGCGGTTTTATGCATCCTCAATTACCACCCCAAGAACCTGGGATGGGTCACCAAGGATACATGTTACCGGTGTCAAGGACAACTCAATATCCTGTAAGTAAAATGTGGCGTTTTTTGTTGGGTTATCGGATAATAATAATAACATATATTGAAATATTTGACTCACACACTAGATGGACTATGTGACACCCACAGCCGTACCTAGCGAGGTATCAGTCGATGAACTAAAGCAACAGGTAACAAGGAGACCTTTCCTTTTATTGTGTTCAACTACGCTAATTGCTCCGCCTATGCAGCTGCATGATTCATTTGAGAGACAGCGCTATTTGGAGAATATTGTACGCTCTCAAGCTGAACAAATTCAAGAATCCCAGATGTATCCTCCCGACGCGAATAAGGCAATTGAAACCATGCGTAGTATTTACATGATGTCGGTAAGTGGTAAACTCTTGTTCATTCCCGCTAGTTTCTCATTGGATATCTTTCAGGAAAATGAGCAAAAACTACGATACCTGATGGATACAAAGACTCTACACAAAGATATGGAAGCTTTATCAAGAAAACTCAAACGATTGACATCCACATTACACAATATTGAAACAATGAAACTACCAACAGAGGTAAGACAATGATTATAATTTCTTTGTCATGGATGATTAAAAAAAGTTGTCATTCTCAAATAGGATGAGAAACTGGATAGAGACACGTTATTAGAAGAACGCAAGATTTTGAAACGCAAGTTACATTTGGCTGAATTGCGATTGAATACACGTGATGCCGAACTCGAGTACCTGTATCAGGTGTCAAAGTCATCCAATTCACATCCATCGTATTATCCACATCACGAGGTATCATCACCTAAATTACAACATCAACAACTAGCGTCATTCACATCATCTCCACGACGGGGTCCACCTTACTTGTTCCAGCAACAATATTCACCAAAGATGAGACATGATATTCGTCCACCACCTCCTAAACAATCTCAATCACCTTTACCACCACCAGCACAATCTCCACAGCAACAACATCCTGCTACCACGGCAACACAATCACAATCCACTGCGACATCATCATCACCCACTACTCAACAACAGCAACACATGTCAGCACTTGAAAGTCTTGGAATTGTTGCAGATAGAATGTTGAATGATCCAGATTTCAGCAAGGAAGAACATGAAGCTACTAAAGAAGCAAGACGTTCCAAACGCTCCATTGACTCGGCCAATGCACTTCTTTCAATGCCCACATTGAAATTCCCTGCACGAAAAGATAATCAAGGTAAAAAAAAAAACAAGGGATGGAATGATTTATTGGATGATGATACTGATATGTGTATTACAAGTGATTATGGAAGAAACGGAAAGTAAAGGACCTTCATCCAAGAAAGCTAGAGTTGATTCACCACGACAACAAGCACCTGATGCAAGGCATTCTCCTACTATTGCTGCACTTCTTGATCAACCCACATCATCATCATCACCAACATCTTCTACCAATGTAAGTAGTACATCACACCCTGTTCATGTTTCTCCCCATGCTACACCACCTTTGGCGCATGCACACGAGGCAAAAGCAACGGGTGCACCAGGAGGAGGTCCCAGTAGCAGCTCGCGTATATCACCTACTGAGCCGGGTTATCGGCCACCATCCCCTGTGTCTACACCTAAAGGATTAAGGCAACAACATCAGGCTCGTTAACACATTCACATATTATTGCTCCCCTTCTTCATTGTTAGTAGTTAGCAGCAGCAACGGTAGAACAAAACACACACACACACTCACTCACACAGAGTATTATATACGACTATTATCCATCCATTCATCCACCACCATCACGCTTTTCCTATTTACATGTTTCATTCATCTCTATTGTATCAAACAAGAAAGAACAATATATTACACAATTGTAGTACAAATCAATCTTGCACTTTCAAGTGTCGTGACTTTCGACGCATGGTAAAAGTCAAAAAGCCGCTCTCTTTGGCCTGTTTCCTCCCTTTCCTTTCCTCCATTCTCTACTGAAATGAAAAAGAAATACAAAACCAAATTCCCCGTGGTAAGTCATATTCTCTTTACTTGCTTCAACTAGCTGACACGTTCTTTTGGGTGGTAGGCTCGCATCAAAAAGATCATGCAGCTCGATGAGGATGTCGGCAAGGTAGCCCAGGCAACACCCGTGTTGATTTGTAAGTCATGATGGCATATGAAGCTCAATCCAATCACCATTGACACTGTTTCTTGTATATTTTTATAGCCAAAGCATTGGAGTTATTTATGCAGTCTTTGATCGACCAAGCTTGCCAGGAGACCAGACAACGCAATGCTAAACGCTTATCCGCAGCTCATTTGTAATGTATCACCATCCTCCCTCGCTATGTTTTTATACATCTTGCTCATAATGTTTTATTATAGGAAAAAGACAATTGAGACAGTAGAACAATTCGATTTCTTAAAAGATATGGTTGCCAGTATTCCCGATCCAACAGAAGCTATGGAAGAAGATCCTAAACCTACACGGAGGCGCTCTGCCAAATCTGCAAAGCAACAACAAGCTGTTGACACACAACAACCCGGCCAAGAAGAAACTTGATCACGGTTAATACTCTCGTCAATGAGCTTCGGGGAAAAAATGGAACGACACATTATCCCCAAGCAGTTTGAGACCAACAGCAACCCACCCTTCATCCATTTGTGTATAGTTCTTTTCTCCCTTTCTCTCTCTTGGAGTGAATCGTCATTATCAACACTCTCAACATGCTTCCTCACTCTTCCATTTTGCATCCGTCATAATAATATAAATACATTGTCTACTTGTGCATGATAGGCGATTTTATATGCGTAAAGAGAATGCAGTGTATCATACATCAGTGCCTAGTCGTACTGGATGACTTGAGAGTTAGTTCCATAATGCAGATGACGAAAAAGGAATACTTGTACTCACAATAAAAGTTGAATGACACTGCCAATATCAATACAATACAGAGAACAGTGGGTCCTATTCGATCATCATAGGGTGCTGCTTCACGTTTCCTGATTTTGTTGGCACGCCAAAGAAACGTGTAAAGGGAATAAAGCATGACACCCATCGCTACCATAGTAAAGAGAGCAGCTGCCATACGACTCACACGATCTCCAAAGTTAAGCAAGCCAATAGCAAGACCACCCAAGACTACCGTAAAATTAAGCCATGATAAAAACGTGCGTTCGTTGGCGAAAAAGACCTTGGGTTCGATCCTTATGGGTAATGCTATCCTTTTATTCTGATCGGGTTCGAGTAAACGTTCAGTAGCAGGTGTCGTCGTCGAGCTGGATGCAGCAGCTTGCATGACAAACAAGGGAATAAAAAGGGAACGAATGGCCAAGAAAATGGATCCATCGGCGATTTTCACTTGGTTGCACACACACACTCTCTCTCTCCCTACACACACCCTCGACAATTTCTTGTCATTTGCAAATACCCTAGTATAAATCACATGTCGGTGTCTATGCATCATACATAAAAATTATAGATCTGCTTGCTGGATAAAAATGCAATCGTATTACTCATATCTGAAAATTGTCATGTATATTCTAGTCAATGGAGAATGGTTCACAGTTGCAATCCAATGATGTAAACATAGTGATTGATAGCGATATGCATCACTGGAGCGATGAATCAAAGAAATCAGTGATTGATAATGACTTGCAGTTACATGTACTCCTTTATAACTTTGGGTTCCACTTGAATACAAGTTCTTTCGGATACGATTGAAATCATTCATATAAAACAGCGAACTATTCCTATGACAATCGTAAAAGGAAGAAAAGATCTCACCATGCGTATCTGGAAGGAAATAGGTGTGATTGATTGGTGTTTGATCGTAATGTGTCAATGATAGCTTTAGCCGAATCAAATGATCAGTCTTGTCAATGTAGGCTACTTTGGAAGGCATCTCGAGCATTCTCGGAAAATGCCATCATGATTGTCACATGCATAAGTCATAGGCTATAAGATGATGCGAGCTGTGTAAAGCATATATTTGATCCCAACCTAATGCTGATGAAAAACGAGCGCAAATGCTTATTTTGCGTTATGATTGATTAGATTATGCATTGATCACTTCCATCATGGGTGTCTTTGTGTCACATATGTATGTGATAGAAAATGATGGATCAATGTACTATGAAGATACAATGCAGGGATAGACCATGTAGGGCACAGTTTTCCTTCCGACGTATTTGAAAACGCCCTTATTGCATTGCTTGCTTGAGACGACACCCGCGGGGTTGAACGTGCATATGTGTGTGTACGTTCCCGCTAATGTCACAATGTAGCAGCCAGCTGCTCCTTGAACCAACTCGTTCATTCCAGCATATCAGTTTGGGTGTGGCAAGTATGCTGTTTCTTGCCTGGCATGGAAAGGGATGGGTCGTTCAAGATGCAGGGTAAAACACGGAGATCTTTCACCCTGTTGTCTTTTTCCACGATGCACATATATATAAAACAGGCGTCCTATCCTGGTATACTTGTTACATCCTAGCGTCTTTTACGCATCCATCTGTGACCCTATCCATTCTTTCTTTTTCTCACACTCACGTACTTTATAATCATGAAGGCACTTATTCTTGTTGGTGGTACGTGATAGCTATTCCACATGCTACTACCATAATACTTAGGCACTTTTGCAGGTTTTGGTACACGTCTTCGACCTCTAACCCTTACACTCCCCAAACCACTTGTTGAATTTGCCAACAAGCCCATGATTTTGCATCAAATTGAACACCTTGCCAAGGTAAGTTGCAACTGCTGCATCGTTTTATATCTCCTTTGATTGAAACTAATTTATCATCAATGCATGAAGGCTGGTGTCACCGATATTGTGTTGGCTGTCAACTATCGTCCTGAGATCATGGTATCCACATTGAAAAAATACGAACAAGAATTTGGTGTCACAATTACGTTTTCAGTTGAAACCGAACCTTTGGGCACTGCTGGACCCCTGGCATTAGCAAGAGACATTCTCGCCAAAGACGATAGCCCTTTCTTTGTTCTTAACAGTGATATCATTTGTGATTATCCATTTGAACAACTCCGTGATTTCCATTTAGAGCATGGAAACGAAGGAACCATTGTCGTGACTAAAGTGGATGATCCATCAAAGTATGGTGTCATTGTCAACTGCCCCGGTGGAAGCACACAAATTGAACGATTTGTGGAAAAACCAAAAGAGTTTATCAGCAACAAAATCAATGCTGGTATTTACGTTTTAAGCCCAAGGGTGTTGGATCGTATCGAGGTAAAATTTGAAGTGATATATAGAGAAAATGCACCAGTCGCTCATGCAGAGCTCATACATGTATAGTTGAAGCCTACTTCTATTGAAAAGGAAGTCTTTCCTTATATCGCTAATGATGGTCAGCTTCACACATTTGATCTCGAAGGTTTTTGGATGGATGTCGGTCAACCCAAGGATTTTTTGAGTGGAACTTGCTTATATCTCAGCCATCTTTCCAAAAAGCATCCTGAACAATTAGCCAACACAGATGATACCGATTATGTTCACAAAGGCAATGTCATGGTACATCCATCCGCTAAAATTGGAAAGGGATGTCGTATTGGACCCAATGTAGTGATTGGACCTGATGTTCAAGTGGGTGATGGTGTTCGTTTGCAGCGATGTGTCATCCTTCAAGGTGCCAAAGTGAAGGATTATGCTTGGGTTCAATCTAGTATTGTTGGATGGCATTCATCAGTGGGTCGATGGGTAAGTGATCGGATTGGGTTATAGAGTGTCTAGTGGGCTTTTGCATGATGGCAGAAAAGATTGAATGATTGACTGGAATGCATTATGTAATATAGTCGCGTCTCGAGGGCTGCTCGGTACTTGGTGACGATGTCACAATTAATGATGAGATATATGTCAATGGCGGTTCCATTCTTCCACATAAGGGGATCTCATCCAATATTACGGAACCCAAGATCATCATGTAAATAAATGAACAAATGTTTATTATTGTATATCAAAAAGTGAATGTTTCTCGAAATGATGGTTCTACAGTATATGTCAGCTATCCTCCACGTGTACTTGATGACAGATATTGAATTACCCAGTTATATGGCTCAAGCAATGATGTGTTTGTGTGTTTAAATGAAAGAGCAAATAAAGATGTAGCGATGAGTCAATACCATCATCCGCACGGTATCGGCTCAAGAATGATGCTAAATGAGGTAAGAACGTCATATACAATGCGAGAGTGGGCTTGTCAAACGTTTGATTGATAATAACCGTGTGTGTGCCGCATTCTAATGAATGAATGCGATAAGAATTTTTATATATCTCGACATCTTATGTACGTTAACCATGATCTTGCCCTTTTTAGCCATCACATGTGCGATTTCATTATTCAGCTGCTCATTATTTACTGAAACAATCGGTATTCTCGGTGTCTTGATACCGTTCGAATGATCTAGCAAAGCCCCACTGTATATACATGATGTGTCAATGACACGCAGTTGCGTTAAAAAGCTGTCCGTTAAGCACTGAAACAAGTTTATTCCGTGTCATTAGCTTCTGTCATCCAGCAAACATCCGAAAGTTAAAGACAAGTCGTGTGGATCCAGCACATTCATTTTATTTACACTTTTCCTCTCTTCATTATACTTCGACTTGTGTATATCCCATAATGAGATCGCATCGGCTTCTACTGCTGTTGATCGGATGTGCGTTGTTGGCTGTTGTTCCTGGTGCTACCATAAGTAATGTTTCGTGTTGCGATAAGAATGAAGAGATATTAACTCATCAATAATAGGCGTTGGAAGAGAATGTATCGTAGGATTGAAGGATTGCCCTGATGGCCAAACATGCATAGAAGATGAAAGTGGTTTAAACTATGGCCACTGTGGTTAAACAATAGGATCACTTTCAGTACATCAAGTATTATCCTCTTTATTCTTATCAAATGTAGCTTCAATGGTGTAAAATGACTATTTGTTCCCCTTTATCCTTCAAAGAAACCTTGTAATGTTGATTCTATACTGCGGGAGTGGATTATTATACAATGATGATGCGTGTGCTGGGTTATGAACGTGACACACAGAGAGAGGGAGCTTCTGTAATCTTTCTTGAACTACTAATAGTATGGCGCCACCCCGTGATTTGAAGATCAAGACCAACGTTGTTAAGCGGTAAATGAGAAGCTGTCATTGCAAAAGTCACCTATCTGACCGAGATTGGTAACGTTAACAGCATCCACAAGGAGCAAATTGCCTATGGCAAGGAAGCCGAGCAACAACAGAAGCGCATCGACAAGTTGATTGCTGATAATGCCGATGAAGCTGATGTGCGTAAACAGGTACGAAACAACTTGCTTTCCAAGCGTGTTCTAGTTCGATTTGCTAATAGAAGAGGGTGTTATAGAAAGAAGTTTTGAACGAGACGCTCCAAATGATCCCTGATGTCAAGAGACGCCTTGCAGAAGCCTACAAGAATTTGCAGGATGCAGTGGTTAGTATGGATATGACCTTGTGTGTCTCACCTAGTGGAGCATATTGAATGGGGATTCTTACATCACTTTATCTATAGGAAGATCCACAAAATGCTGGAACCACTGAGTTGGAAGAAGCGCGTTCTGTACTTTCTGACATTGAGGTGTCACAGTAGAAAACCTACAAATCACTTCATTTGGATACCACACAAGTCAATGTTGATTATGTATTACAATAGGATGGCAACTATTATCCACTTTGACCAATATATCGCGTTGTGCAGAATGCTTTCTTTCACCAAAACACGTGCAGACATCATTGAACACAGAAGCAATAGCTTATTAAGCCCTTCTTGAAAGTGAAAATGGTATGCGTGTACATAATTAATGATACAAATGTAATGGGTGATGTTTAAAGTACAAGAATGTTATGGTGAATTAATGGGAGTGGTGGGTGACATGGCGTGAATGGGGGGAGATTGAGTAATGTGTGCAATGTAGTCGGTGGTTGCTGTGCGTAAGACATGACGGAAAAATGCCATCTCGGCAGGTATCTCGTGATAGGGCGTATACTGATCTGCTTTGCCCACTGGTCCCAGTTCCAATGTATCATAGTGCTCATTAATAATACCTTAATCAACAACATGTTAATAAGTCAAGGATCCCTTCTAATGCCTTGATGTTGTGCCTTACCTAATACTTTGTCAGGTGTCAAAAAATGCGCCTTTTGTGTTTCCTGCCATTCATCCAACACTGGCTTGAAATGATTGCATATCAATTTCACGTTGGCGAAATCCGATTGTGAGAGTGGAGATGATCGATCACCCGGTGCTTTGTGGAAAGTGGTTTGACTCACTATATCATATCCATGTTATCTTACTACGCATAAACATCACACACACCTCACACCCCATTGCAAGCAACACATACCATATGATGCAAGAGTATTGAAATCGTTACTGGCACGAATGATTTCGTAAAACAACATATCATAGCTGGTAGTATCTGACAGGAATGATTCACCATGTGCCGTACATAAGTTAATCACATCCATGATCTATGGCGGGCATCACTTCAAATTTAGTACCTTGCAGTCACTATCATAATGCCATACTCTTACCGAGGTTACTAAGCTGTCAAAGCCGTCCCGGAGTTCCAGGTCTTGAAGATGAGTTGCAATGAAATGCACTGTAGCTGTAATGATCGGCCATACTTCGACCCAATGATATTCTATGACACAATAGCTGTTAGTCATGCCCTTGATCGCTGTTGTTTTCTGCATGTCGGTACTTACGTAGTTGGATGCTTCGATTGTTGAGATAAACCAAAATGCGATGAATGCATGCAAACGCAAGCCTAGAGAATCAAATGTGAGCTGTGGATGCTTCTCAAATTGCTGTCGACTTACTTGTAGGTGACGATATCCAGTTTCTTGCGAATATTATACTTCAAGAAGATCAACATGACATCCAGGATGGAACAAAACAGCGATCGATCCTTTTTAACAAGTGGTAGTGGTGTTGGACGCTACATTGTCGAAAAGCTGTTAGTCAATATATATGATCCACACATTTGAGAGAAAAGAAACTAATCATTACCTGTCGACATATCCTGACAAATTCATTATTTTGCTCTTTGGCCATATAGTTCATGATAGATTGGTTTTCGACAATGGATAAAAGAATTGTCAGCATCAACCGCGTATATAGGAATGCTCTAGGATTTCGGTTGTGTTGGAAGAGATATGATGCATATGATATGAACGACGCGAGAAAGGTGGGACCAGTCTTATCTTCACGAGCTGATTGATGGAGCATGATGGCAACGAAATGAGGATTGGCAGTGATCAAGTCATATAAAACCAAAAAGAGCGATGACTCATAGGGGGGTCTGTTGATATATCGGTAAATCAGTTATTGATGGGTTTTGTGGGCGATATAGAAGAACTTACAAATCGGCTGCTGCTTCAATATCATCCAGATCCACAGTGGCTGATTTTGATGCTGGCCCAGAAAACCAACTTGCCATGTAATTTACCATAGATTGTGTCAGAGTCTCGTTGTCGTTCTTGAGTTGAATGTAGCGACTATCAATTGACTGGTTAATGCAATGGTCATTTCCTGTACCACGTCAATATACTTACTCAGTCATGCGTAATAATACATTCGTAAACAGGATAACGAAATTCTATTACACATGTTGAAGATTGTTAGCAATCATACAGTGCCTTGGTATCCTTGTGCATTTACCTCAAGAACGCGATTGTTTTTGCAACGTGTGAGTCGCGTCAGATATGCATTCTTGATTTCTCGCTTGTTATAGTTGGCCAACATGCCCCAAAGCATAACTGTATCATGTACTTGATCCATGGTGCTTTGGTCATCATCAATGATCTACCATAGTAATGTGAGCACTTCAATGTGAGCAATAACGATCAAGATGGATCTGACCTTGATCAATGCATCCGATATATCATGTTGCATAAAGTACCTATAAAACCAAATAAGCACATTACTCTAGAACATCCGTTTACGAGATACATACGTATTGAGATTGTTTTGGTTGACGTTATCGTTGCCTGCCGATAAGTTGATAGCCAATAACAATGCACTGGATCGAGTAGATGGATCGCCAAGTAGGTCGTGGATATTCTTGACCAATTTTCCAAACACAGTATCGGCCTTGTCGAGACCTGAAAGGAGCTGGATAATGTTGAAATGACTTAAACGCTTCTTAAGGAAGAGTTGGCGCATAAGACAAGCTAGGATCTGTATAGCATGTTGTTGCCGTATCTGGTCACTTTTACTGCTGCCATTTGGTTCCTGGATAACTAAACGGTTCAAGCATGTTTCAAAGAGTCGCGTGATATTGTTGCTGACAGCCAATAACGATTCCTCGGGCTTTGACTGAATCAATTCCGTGAGAGAGCTGATGTTGACAGGAAGCATCAAGAATTCATCCCAGAATGCAGCTTGATCGTTGGTGTTGTATGGCTCATTGGACTAGATTCCATACTCGCTAAATGAGCTTTCCCTTGTCTCATTTCATAAAGCTATTCCTTGACTTACTTGGAAGAGATGCTCTGTAAGCACGACAAACTTTTCCTTTAGCGGGGGTTTCTGCTGTGGACTACTGAGCATTGGAATGGTGGAGGACAGCAAGTGGAACAAAGAGCCGTATGCTGTTACTGTGATCAAATTAGGAAAGCTACCTTCTTTGTGTCACTTTACACCTCCATTTTTGCAAGCTATTCACGTGACACTCAGGTCTCACCACCATGGTAATACCATTTGGATGAGAAGGCAGTAAAGAATTAGAAGATATCAGACTTTAATGTACTATTGCCTACCTAATAAATCAGTATTCACCTTATGAGATCAATATCGAGCTACATTAGATGAATCCAATTTTACTTTTATGAAGGGATGGATGATCCCCCCTGGCAGCATTAGAGAAAATTGATTGATTGGTTAAATCTCATGAATCTAGATGCTAGTTTTCATTGTTTGAAATCACGTTCGTCCTAACATGGATTTGCAGTTAACAAATAAACATTGTGCACGAGAGTCAAAGATTCGCCGGTTCCCCTTTCTGTTCGAACAATGGACTTTCCATTGTATAACTTCATTGTCATCTTGCTACATACTTTGCCTGGATCATCCAATTCACCTTGGCAAATTCTTGAAACATCATTGTCTAGTTTTATTATCATGACTTTAAAGTGTTCTACTACTAGTATATTCATATTATCTTTATTCTTAAGGGCTTCATTCTTCCACATATAGTTGGTACTGTGTATGCACCTATGATAATGAGTATTCAACGATAGTGCATATGATTGGTAGCACTGAATCACCGTATGCAGCACAGCAAATCGTGTATCATTGTACATGATGCATCTCTCATCCATTTCTATGTCTATGAATGTAAACAGAGAAGGATAAAAAAGCTTTACATACAGGACCACATGATTCCAAAAGAGTAATGGTATGTCCTGGAAAGGACGATTCCTTACATGCAACATATGAGGATCAATACGCTACCCCGCATATTCACATTCCCCGTAACACCAAGAGTAGCAAGGCGTTTGATATGGCGTAATGATGATAATCATCCATATTTTGTAATGCTTATTGTAAGCATATCATATTGCACTTTTGGATGAATTATTAGAGATGGTAGTAGAATGAGATGATCCCGTTGATGTGGTTGAATCTATTACCCCTAGATTACATCAGCTCAAACTTCTAGAGCATCGGATACCATCGAAATAAAAGGTAAAAAAAAAAAAGAGGATAAACTAGAAGCCATGTGGCTACAGTGTCAAAATAACCACGTGGAGATTATGATATATGAACGAGAGAGAGAGAAAGAGAGGGGTTGTTGTGTGGATCACATCCAATCTCATGTTGATGCAGCAGGGGGAGAGATGATCTCCCGCCAACCGATGTGGTCATGATTGATATAAGCACATGCCCATATATCGAAAAATGGTAAAGCCCGAGAAAATTACACATGTGGTTTATGTGAATATATATGTGCAAGTACGTTGTGTGTGTATATATGGATGATTTGCCGCATCTATATTGGAACGTTCTGTTATGTGTTCAAAACAAACGAGGCGTCTCCCCCTCATTGCTCCGCTAACGGAACCAAAAGAGTGAAAATGACGATACAAGTATGGCCAAAAGCCATGATCTCCGCCAACGATACGTGCTTTGACAACAACGAGAGAGGTGCCCGTTGAAACATGACTCTACACTATTGACGCGTGCGTACCACCGAAAAGAGAAAAATAGAATGTTTGAAGAAGCAACGTGGCAATATACAAACAGGAACATTCGAATCGAAAAGATGGTCCCTTCCACTGTTGTGTGTGCCCCTTGTCTTGATGAATGATCGATACATATAAATCCACAACAGATGATTTAACCATTCAATCGCTCCTCCCTCTCTCTCATCATCCTTTTATTCATCCACTCAAACCCGCTTCATCAACAACATCCTTTGCAATATCCGCATCAAATCATCAAAACAATAGCACCTATTCCTTTATTCAAGTTTTAGTCGTATACTGCATCAAAGAGAAACTCATTAGCATCAAGAAAAAAGTTGATACTGCAATACGCAGTAGTGGAGCCTAGGAAAAGGTGACACACATGAAGCGGATCGTGTGCAACAATGTCTTGCCTGGTGCAAGTCGATATATGTTGTTTGGCGGTTGCACGTTTTCTTTTATCAGTGCGAGTCGATCATTATAATGAATGATGTTCAGTTCGTATCCTGAGGACGATAGCATCCAACAACAACATGATCAAGGTATGTGGAAATAAGCACATGGACGCCAAAATCCAAACTTACATTATGGCATCTAGTTATATTCCGTGGATGTGTGTACTTTGCCTTCTTCCCATATTCACTCTCTATCTCTTTGTACAGTTTCTTGTAGTTTTTCATGTACTTTTATTTATCCCTGTTGCATCTTCCTCTCTTTTTAACTTTTGGATCTGGCCACCATGAACAAGTCTCTGCTTATATTCTTCCTGTGCAACAACATGGTAGCTTGTGCATCTTGTTATAAGGATCAATGGGCTGTATGCGATCGCGTAATGCACGCGGACGCGTCAAATGACCTTGTATCATGTACACAAATACCAGTTGTCTCTACAACAACCACAACCCCTTCCGCTCGTTTGTATGCTTTCTCCGGCTGTAGTATATGTTTCATATCACACACACACTACCTCTGCTTCTCCCTCTCATGTATGCTTCTCTTTACTTTGTTTTAACCCGTCACCTATTATTTTCCCCTCACCGTATCAAGCTTTCTTCAGATAAAGGAAAAAGAATGAAAACAATGACTGATGATCAATAGATATGGAGGAGGATAAAGATGGTTACTATAAAGTTTATCAAAGACGCGGCGTAATTGACACAAACACACGCCAAAAGAGAACAAGACGTATGCAAAAAAGAAGAATGTAACAAATATACAAGAGATAAATAGGGGGTATTGTGTGGTCGGTGCGCATCTACATGTGTACATAAAGTAATAATGTGTGTGTAAAATGATGGTCAAGTAGTATAGATAGGTACTATTTCTACCATTGCAATGCTGATGTATTGCTGCCATTACCACTTTCGTCAGTGCCTGGAGCTGTATTTCCTGAAGGATCGGTTTGACCACCCAAGAAGCCAAGTAATGATACACCACTCTTTGTCTCTGGAATAGCAATGCCCGATAAAACATCCACATTGTCATCATTGTGGATCAAATGTTTACTTTGCTGTTGCTGTTGTTGTTGTTGTTGTTGTTGTTGTGATGAATGCTGTTGGAGTGGTTGAAGTGGTGATGAATCATGATTGGAAAACGATAAACGTGGCTGGAAATACTCATGTGATGGAATCAATGGCTGTTGATTGCTTGTTGCTGTGGCTGCTTGATGTGTGTAAGCTCCTAAAGTTGATGGTGTTCCTGTAGATGGATGCTGCTGTTGCTGTTGGTCTTGTTGTTGCTGTTGTTGCTGACCACCAAAATAATTATTCCATTCGTTAATATCCAATGATTGAGGAACACCCCAAAAAGCAGTACCCAATGGATCAAATTGTTGTTGTTGTTGTGAAGGTGCTGGAATAGTATCTGGTGCTGCAAATGGATCCATCGTGGGCACAGGAGGATTATAAGCAGTAGGATGCATCCATGATACATTGGGATATGCAGGCTGTACACTACGTTGCTGTTGTGATGGATTATTGTTGGTTATTGTCACTGTGTTCCAAAAACCTTGCTGCAAAAGGCCTGGTGGTTGTATTGTTGTTGCTGGCAAAGACATGGGAGAAGGTGTTTGGATGGTGGTACTTCCAACTGTAGCATCCGAGTGCTTATCATCAGTTTCTAGGTTGATTTGACGTAATCCTGCAAGATCTCCAAGGATATCACAACAGCGACCAGCAGTTGTCCAGGTTAATTCAACTTCATCAAGAGCACACATGATTTGTCGTATTTTAGCTTTAGCTCGCATCGCCTTGTCATCATCAGATGCTGCAGCTGCCTTGATAAACATGATTCCTGCCGTGAAGATGTAATATACACCAAAGTTGGTCACACATTTAAGATGTCGATTTTGAAGCATTCCATCCACAATCTCAGAAATCGACTCTGCTGCTGACATGCATACATTGTACGAAGGAAGTGATGCTGATGGTAATTTGGAATAAGGTGGAATAAATGATCTGTGCAATAGGATGACTGTTGTATAGTAAATCATGTGCAACTGAGATACTGGAAAAGGTGGATCTTGATCATTCCTTTTGTTCAAATCATATCCAAGTGCTGGGGGTAAGTTGTGATACCAATTGCTAAGTTGTTGATTGAGTGCTGCAAAGACATGGTCAATGTGTTGTGATCCCGGCGTATGATGTTTGGCTTTGGCATAATAATTGCTCTTTAGCACATGTCCCAAGATGTCACAGATACGAATTGAGTGTACAAAGGTGTCTAATAATCGTACTGATGAATTCGGTTGTTGGTTGCCATTGGGAGATGAAATCGGTTCGTCATCATCCACAGAAGGAAATGGTACATCGCAATCACGTTCTTCAAAGAGAGAAGCACGACCAAATGTTGCACTGAGTAATCGATCCACAATAAAACAGCACCAGAATACACGTTTTCGACGTTCTCGATCCTCAAGTGAAATATCCCAATGATCACAATTTCGATGTAATCCCATATCTTGAGCCATACGAAATGCCTATAATTCACTCAGTGTGGTAGTGAGCACCATCATCATATACCCATTCCTCATGAAATCTCTTATAGAATGCTTACCATGCCACTATATAACCATGCCCTTGGTCCTTTCAGCGTACCATGTTGATGCATAGCCATTAACAAGAGTGCTTGTACTGTTGATATTCGAGGTACATCGTAATAATCATCCAACAATCGTTTGGCACGTTCAAAGAACACATCGCCTGCAGTATCAGGTGAGGATGAATCGGATCGAACACGTGTATCAGGAGATATGCGTGATGCAACAGCATAAATGGCGTTCACTAAGAGTGGTGATACAGCATCAGCTGGACCATCTTGCGGTAATGTCAATCGTTTCTTGTAAAACATAGGCAATACGGGATAGAAATGAGCGAAATACAATGAGATCAAATCAAATGATAGATCTTTGGGTGGCATTGCTAATGGATCCAAGGGTGTTGATGTTGTTGGACTATTGATACGACCAGTAGTACTGCTTGCACTTGATGAAGACTTGTGATGATGATGCCCATAGTTTGATAAATGAAATGCACCATCATGATAGGAACGGCTGTTTTGTAATAAATAAAAACCAGAAGATTTGCCAAGGAAACGCACTTGACCGGATTCATCCATAGATAATTGACCATGACTATCATTCACTGTAGATGATGATGTACCAACAGGACTACCAGGTGCTGATGGTTGCTCATCTTCAATGGGACTATCCATAAGTTGTGT
The DNA here is from genome assembly GCA_025094155.1 of Lichtheimia hyalospora FSU 10163. Classification (NCBI taxonomy): domain Eukaryota; kingdom Fungi; phylum Mucoromycota; class Mucoromycetes; order Mucorales; family Lichtheimiaceae; genus Lichtheimia; species Lichtheimia hyalospora. The sequence continues at coordinate 54,987 of PTRB01000127.1, forward strand.
CGATGTAATGTTGCCGGTGGTTGATACTGTAGGTGAGACCGGTGATGATGAAGTTTGCCAAAAGAAGGTGCGATTCTTCTCTTTACTACGACCACGTCGTATAGGCCGTGTTCTGATCTGTTCACCATAAGCTGTTTCAAGAGGTGCATGTAACTCGGCAAGTACTGCTTTAGATCGTGCATCGTCGCTATGATCAGCAATATCTGCAAGTGTTTGTTCTAACTTGTACAACCGGTTCTCAATGGCTTCAATGTATCCTTTAGGTGGACCTCGCTTTACTTGCATGTCAGTTCACTTTAATATAATAATATATCCACCTTCTGCTTTACCTTTTTGGTCGTATCATTATAACTGCATTCAAGTGTAAACGCCTGACAATTGGTGCAAATAGGCAAAAGCCCATCGCACTTGATCTTTTTTCGTCGACACTGATCACTACAACTCTAATGAGCCAACTTAAAAAAGCAGAGTTAAATCAAGTGCTTACCAAGCGCGGCTGACTCGTTGTCTCTTCAAGAAAGAGCCATCGCTCGCTTCACCACTCGACATTATCACAAGAGGTCGCCAGTATGAGTGAATGGGTGTGTTGTGTGTGTTGTGTGTGCAAAAAAAAGGCAACAAAAAGAAACCAGACAAGGAAGAGAGAGAAAGGCAACTTGTGAAACACAGTCCAGTAGACTCTTCCAAAACCGTGGTAAATGTTACCTTTCGAGCCCATTCAGTGCTACCCTTTATTCAATGCTATACATCCATGAGCTGTTTAATGAGATTATTAAGTACATGTGATAATGACAATGAGATAATTGATTAAGGAGCAATTGAAGGAGAACGAGTGTATTACAAGAGAAAGAAAGAAAAATCCACATGGATGCGCAACACGGGTCTATGGGACTTTTATATATCGGTTGCACAGTATAATCGACAACAGTGTGTGTATGTTGCTTAATAGCATGTAGCAGTAGTTGGTTGCTTGGATACAAGCATTGATGTTCGCTTAATAATTCTGACATCATTCCTTGTCATGCTGAATCCTGTCCCGAATCACAAATTAAGAGTCACAATGATCCAGCAGCATATGTTGTCACCCCTTAAGTCCGTTTGACCAGTACATTCAGGAATCTCAGTCATGACCAGAGGATGATTTCCCATATCTCTGGTATCTGGATAGTGATATATCCTCTCGTGGATTATCATAAATAATGATTCTTGTTTACATTTGTGCTTTCCTCCACTCGAATATATATAAAGACGCTTTCATTGTTTTTCATTCTCTTCCCTTCCTTCTTCACAAGAACCTATCATTTTCTCTCTTTTTTTCAAAGAGACAATGTACGATACAAAGAATTGGCTTGATTCACTCTTTGCTCTTCTGAAAGTCTGCCACTTTGGCATAGGGGAAATGCCGACGGGGATGAGTTTCGAGGATACATGGCTTTTTACTTGAGGAGTCGACATGCTGTGGAGTGTTCAATACAATGTATATTGATTTCGGGTATATTACTCTCACGATCAAGTACTAGGTTATCAATACAGATGACTGAAAAACTCCAATGACCCACTTTGGTCTCACTGTGATTTTGCTGTGTGTGTAATTGCAAGTCTGGTTGCATATGTGCATTACACCCAATATCTCAACTACACATGTAGCTGTATATATAGAGAGAGAAACCCAATAAATGTAATGATGATCGATGATTAAATGAATATAGCTTAGCGTCATAGTGTCATCTGCTGACAGTTATCAGCTGCAATACAGTGGTGGAGCTACTTCTTGGGAAAGTGTATAGGAATGTATGGTTTTGGTAATCCGATGGAAATGGTAGGATGTGCAACAGGGTAATCTGGAAGCCATTTCTTGCTTGTGAGAACAAGAGGAACCTGTTAGATGTATGTGCATGCTCCCATGACCTACGGTGTCACAAGGTGCTCGGATCGCTTGCAATCAATGATCAATGATGCTCATGCTTTGTGTTACATTGTTCTATTCTTTCATCAATCCTTTCATCGTTCATCTTATCCTCTCGGTGAGCCAGTGGATAAAGGATCTTCTTTCAGTAATGCATAATGCTGCATGAATAAAGACAGCAGTCAATTATGACAATCAACTTCATAAACGATTCATCTGCCACCAAGAACAACATGTTGCATGCATGGCACAGCACCCATCATTCAAATGCATCATTATGTATTGATTGTCGATGAGCAGTACAATTCATGCAACTTCTTCATACACAAGTTGAAAGTTATCAACTGCACATAGCATCGGAGAACAATAATACATACTTATGGACATTACACATGATGATTGCTTTGAACAAACTTGCTGGTTATGCAAGCGATTGATATCACAATGTATGCTTGACTAATGCACACGCATGATCTACACAAGGTTGTTCCGTTTCGTGTTGCTGCAACATATTCATTTTTCTGTTGCATATCCCAATTACATGTTCTTCAACGTCATCATTGCAAAAATAAGGACACCAAATACTTTGTACGGTATAGTACATAAAGAGTTTTAACGTTGAAAGCTTATGCACAACATATGAAAGTGATAAAAGTTATCGGATATATTATCACCGCGACATCGCAGCCGAGAAATGGCATACAGTCATTGGTACATGTTGACATCAATAATCTGTGTATGGAATCTTTAATGATGCATGTACGTACCTAATGAGCGATTATAAGACAAGGCGGACTTTTCAAAGCTTCCGCCGCCGATCTCTCATGGTCCGGGCGTTCTTCCCCACACTATAGACCCTCACTGTATAAAATCAGCATGAATGCACATCGATCACGATCGAGATCGACTAAAGTGAGGAGGGTAAATATGGAGATCAAGAGGAGTGGTGCATTAAGGAGATTCGGCACCGGCATAAATAAGCTCATTTTGTTACTATCCCTTATTGCTCGTAGCCATGGTACATAGCAAGGAGTGCACTACTTGTGTAATGGATGTTGTCAGATCACGTCGTGGCAATAGTGACATATATATATCTATGATACGTTTCCCTTACCTGACAGATGACAATGATAGATGATGGTGATTATGTGGTCCCGGGATTATGAGCATTATCGAGAATAGAATCGGATACGCCTTCCGAGACGATGAGTAAATTGGATTAATGCGGTGAGGGGCAACAATAAACGCGGGCAAGGTGGCACAGCGTTTCCCATGATCTCTTGTTGTGGTATCACAGGGGGTGAGTTCGGATCCTTTGGTCATGCTTTTTTGCTGTTGTTGTTCATCCACAATATCCAGGGTGCCCGTCAAAAATAATCAGTGTCCCCACTATCACCATGCTCCCGGTATCAACCGTTCCATTTCAAAATGCTCGTCGTATCATGAATGCAACCATAGCACCACCATCACCACCACCAACTTGTTTTGAGAGAATGCTACTTATTGTGGCGAATGTTATAAACTATATCATGATGTTACTGTAAGAACCAACAAGGATGCAATGTTGGTGCGTGTGTATATGTGAGTATGTGCACCGACACTACCCGAAAACAATCCTCCCCCTCTTTTGCAAACATACACACAAAAACACGCATATGCTCTATCACCGCACACACTTATTCACATCTCACTCTGCGCTCCCCCAACTATTCATACTCTCCTTCTTTTTCGCGCCGCCCACAATCACTCCCATTTGCTTGTGCTTTTTTTCTCTTGTGACCTTTCCTTTACTCTTTCTCTCTCTTTCTTTCGTTTTTATTAATTGTCATGACTCAACAACACGGTGTGATAACAACCAAGGCAGTTCCGGTCGATAAAACAAGGCGTAAACGACTCAAGGTAGTGAGCGCTTGTAGCGAATGTAGACGCAAAAAAACCAAATGCAATGGAGAGCAACCTTGTACAGGTTGTATAAAGGCTCGGGTAGAATGCAAGTATATCACTTCACCCACGAAAGCATCTACTGGTCATTCTTCAGGACGCCAAGCACAACAACAAAAGCAACAAATTATCTCTCTTAATACAACCACCACCAACAATGCCACCGCTGCAGGTCATCGTGTGCATCAACTATCACAACATCAACATCACCATGATTCAGCCAATGGTAATCATTATACAACCAACAGCAATAATAATAACAGCACAACAATAACAGCAATTAATGCATCATCATCATCGCATCATTCACAACAACAACGATATAAGACATCACACATTCAAGCTATTGAGCAACGCTTGGTAGTTATTGAAGACATCTTACGTGCCATACTAAGTTCCAATCACCATGGTGGTAATGGTAGTGGCAATGGCAGTCATTCTTCACCTCCTCCCAGCAGCACATTATTACTAGCTTTAGATCAAACACACAATAATACTGCCAGATGCAGTAGTAGCAATGGTGTAATGATGATGATGACATCTTGCAACAAGGAGCATGAGCAACAACAACAACAACAACAGGAGCCAGATGGAGCCACAGTGGGATCCTTTTCATCTTCTTCATCTTCGTCTTTGCCATCGTCTCCCCCTCATTATCACCAAAACTCTCCTCCTCTTAATGGCAGCAGCACTGCAACAGCAGTAATCGGTAATCGTACTGGTACTATTGCTCCTGTATGCTCTCCCCCTTCTACCAGTACCCCTGTTGCTCCTGTTCCTAATGTGCTATCCGGTGCACAACCGAAAGGAGCATATCGTCATTTACCATCATCCTACAACAGTATGACAACACCTGGTTGTATGTCATCCACATTACCCCTGTCATCATCAGCGACAACAAATTCGGGTGGTTATACCTCTACATCATCTATTCAGTTGGCACCTATTCGCCATAACCGTGGTGATCATCAATACCATTACCCGCCTTCATCATCATCTCCCCACTTTCTGTCGATCCATACTCCTTCTTCCTCGATTAGCAATCTGCTCAATAATAATAACAGTGCACATCAACGCACGGATACGCATGAACCCACTTTTTCAACAACACAGCTATCCCCTCCATCTCCACCCCTTGTTTACTCCTCATCACGCTCCTCATCCACAACAGCAGTTACTGCTACTGCTGCTGCTACGAATCTATTGACATCATTTGAGCATCAATACAATTCAAATGATGCCTCCCTTACTTCTCCTCATCCATTTGCTCCTCATCATCATCATCGTCGACCCACATCTCCCATTCATCCATCGGCTTTTCAACGTGTCGCCACCACACCATCCACTGTTACTACTAGTAATAGTGGTTCTTAATATCCTTGCTGTGATTTGATAGTATATTAGCATCATTGAATAAACAAACAAGATCCTAAATGTGTATATAAAATATGCATGTGACAGCAAACAATGAAGAATAAGCTCTTCCAATCATAACAGCACGCATAGAGCGGAAGATGACTCGGCATACAAGCTGCATGAAAACGAACCAGACCCGATCAAAAATCAAGGAGAATGACAAAAAAGGAGACAATGGCAACTTTATGTATGGATGCAACAAACGCAAACTGGGAGGAAGGACTAGTGATATCCTCCAACCATGAAATTCTATTACAAAACTATAAATCTTCTAGATGGTATATAATACAAAAGGCAATGTACAAGATGTATGAGGAGGAGAATGAAGTGTGTGCGTGAGTGTGTGTGGGGTGGAGTATGATAAATGTGAATTAGTAAGGGACAACCATACGCTTAAAGTACTTGTAGATTTCAACAATGATGGTGTAAACAAGGCAAGAAGCTGCCACCATGCCCCATTCCCAGCCGATACCGTGTTGCTTGAACACAACTTCGTTAAGAACAGGAACATAGAGTGTAATGATGAGAAGAGCAATGGTGAATGCAAATGCATAGTAAAGGTACCAGTTTTGACGTTGATTGAAAGCCTTGGGAACCAGAGCGAGATACCAACGACGTTCACCACAAAGGAAAGAAGGTAGCCATTGTGGGTTACGTAAATCACGGCATGTGAAACTGTGCATAAGCAACATGCAACAAATGGATGTAAACAAAGCACCACGTGCACGAAAGACGACAGAGCATGTATCATTGTAATTCTTGCTGCAATCGACACCAAAGTCACTATTGCCCCAAGCGTACATGGATACAGCAAAGTTGCATAAGCCAATTCCACCAACAATGACACCATAAATGAATATATCACATAGATTGGATGCACGGAATAAGCCATGGCTACGTTTGCGAGGAGGAACCTGCATTTGAAGTGGATTTACAGGTTCAAGACCTAAACCAAGTGCTGGTGGTGTTCTGCATGAAATGAGTTAGGTTAGTTGCATGAATTCTTGTGTTCTTTTAAAGTACTTACGTAGTCAAACAATTGGCGAAAAGAATTTGAAGTGGTGACAATGCAAATGCAGCCTTGCCAGTGCTGTCACGGAATGCAAGACCCACAATGAGAAGGAATGCCAGAGCAACATTGGCAGTGATCAAGTGTACACAGAAACGACTAATGTTGGCAAATACGCGACGACCTTCTTCAATGGCATGAACAATGGTTGAAAAGTTATCGTCGACAAGAATGATATCGGATGCTTGCTTAGCAACGTCAGAACCAGTTTCACCCATGGCAATACCAACATCAGCTTCCTTGAGACTAGGAGAATCATTGACACCATCACCTGTCATGGCAGAGATTTTCTTTCGTCGATACAATGCTTCAATGACTTTAACCTTGGTTTCTGGTGAGCAACGACCAATGACCAATGGAAGTTCAGGTAATGCATCGATTTGTTCTTCGGATAACTTGTCAAACTTTTGAGCTGACATGACAAGACCATCTTTTTCAGGATCCTTATCAAGACCATAATCGGCAGGAAGAATAGATACTTCACGAGCAATAGCAGTGGCAGTAGCAATATGATCACCTGTCAACATGTGTACAGTAATACCAGCACGATGACATCTTTCAACAGCAACCTTGGATTCTTCACGAGGTGGATCATAAATACCAGCGAGACCCAAAAAGATCATGTCACGTTCAATGGAATCACGTGCAAATGTATCTTGATTAACGACATCTTGCTCAGTCTTGACAGGACGATACACCAATGTAAGCACACGCAAACCACAACGTGCCAGTGCTTCAACTTGAGGAAGAATCAATGCTTGCATATCACTCAGATTCATATATTCGACCTCGTTATTGGCATTAAGAATACCAGTACAACGATCCAACATGCGTTCAGTGGCACCCTTTCCGTAGGCAATATGATGACCATCCGGTGTACGCATCAATACACTCATGCGCTTGATTGTCGAATCGAAAGGATATTCTGCTGCCATAGTCCAATGTTCCTCATTCAATGCAGGCTTACCCATCTTCATCTTGTGTGCAAACACCTGCAAAGCAATTTCAGTAGGATCACCTGATACTTGTTCATTTGCTTGGACATCGCTCATGTTACACAAGGCAGCACATTGAATGAATTCTTTCATTGCATCCGTCATTTCAACAGGGGTATTGCTCTCTTCAGCCGTAGCTTCACCTTCAGTAATGAAACCCAATCCAGATACAGAATGGAAACCAGCTCCAGGACGCCAGAAACGTGTCATGACCATTTTGGATTGAGTAAGCGTACCAGTCTTATCAGAGCAAATATTGGTCACCGATCCAAGTAATTCAAGCGATACAAGACGACGCACTAAAGCATTTGCCTTGGCCATGGCATGAACACCAAACGCTTGTGTAAGAGTCAATACAGCCAATAATCCTTCGGGAACTGCAGCAATGGCGGTTGTAATGGCATACAAGATATCTTGGTCATCCAATTGGAACTTGGAGATAGCAAAGATCACAATCACCACAATAACAGCAAAGACGAATAAAAACATGGCAAGACGATCAATGGAGCGTTGAAGAGGTGTTTTGCTGGCATCATCACTATCCATCAAGCGTTGGGCAATACGACCAATCTCGGTTTCCATACCAATAGCAGTGATCATAGCTATGTCATTGACATGTAAGTTTTTATGCAATCATATACATGTGTGTGTGTGTAGATCACTCACCTTTACCACGACCCTTGGCCAATGTGGTGCTCGAGTAGGACATGTTGACACGGTCACCGAGTGATACTTCGGCATTAGGCAATGTTTCAGGATTCTTGTTGACAGGAACTGATTCACCCGTCAAAAGCGCTTCATCAACATCCATATTAGATGCTCTAGAATAAATAGATAGATAGCGGTTAAATTACAATTGCAGAATGAATAAGCCAATAAACATACTCAATGATACGACAATCAGCACCAACAACATCACCACTCTTGAGAATGATAATGTCACCAACAACAAGTTCACGTGTAGGAACACTTTGTTCTTTGCCAGAGCGAATAACAGTGCTAGTGGGTGAAGCCATCTTGCGAAGTGATTCCATTGTCTTTTCAGCCTTGAATTCTTGCATAAAACCAACAAAAGCATTCAGAAACATGATAAAGCAAATGACACCGCCTTCGATCCAATCACGGTACACGAAGGATACAATCTACATATCGATTGGATGAGCTTGATGCTGCATCTTTGCACTTTTCAACACTTACAGTAGCAATCAAGAGAATCATGACCAGCAGATTGATGAATTGCTTAATAAACAATTGGATAGGATTGACACCGCCAGATCCCTGAAGCTCATTAAAGCCACATTCAGCACGTCGTGCTTCGACTTGATCATTATCAACACCACGTTCGAGATTGGATTTAAGCAAACTGCATACAGTGTCGAGATCCATGGTGTGATAAGGTGGACCTTCAACTCGCATCACTGGTTTTTTGCGACTAAAGGGATTGATCTTGTCCTTGATGGATGTTTTGCCGGATTTGGACTCGGTATCCGTTGACAATGTCAATGTAGAGTCATTGTTTTGAATCTTTTTCTCGTTCATAGTTGGAAGCGTGTTTGTGCCGCCATCAGCAAAGCTGATGGTAGTGTTTTGTGGTTCAGACATAAATAAAGTGCTATCAAAGAGAAGAAGAAACCGAAAATATATCAATCTTGCTGCCCTTATATTCAACACCCATATGCCCATGATCGACTATTGAGACTGGTTCAGCGTGAATGTGCGGGTGTTTCCGATGGAAACAGCAGAACAGCCATTCGATAACCCAGCAAGCTTGGATTAGCCTATAGGAAAATTCGCGCACTCTCGGTCTTCGGCACTTCTCCACGCTAAAGAGTTCCTGGTTTCAAAGTTTTTTTTGGTCAGCCTACTGCTGCTAAAGCGCCATACAGAAAGGGTCAAAGTTACATGTAGTACACAAAGGCAGTAAGTATATATCCCAATCTGGTCAAAATGAGAACAAGGAGCTAGCTGCCAAGATCATATGACTTGTAATGTTACTGGTGGCAATATTGGTAGCATAAACATTGATTGCATGCACGCGATGGATGTATGTGAAATACCAGGTGTTTGCAATTGGACGAAATAAGTAACGAAATGCCATTATCCGAATCCTTGGTGCAACCAGCCACTCATCATCACGGCAAAACGCTACGAAACAAGCATAAGCTTGGAGCGGTGTTTTCATCTTTGGGGGTCTAATCATTCATGCGCGAAAAATGCGATTCGTCAAGTCTACAGCTGTGTGTTGATATTGCTTTGAGATCGGGGAAATCGAATTGTTGCTTACAGTTTGGACTTATTTAGGTGTCTGTGTGTGAGCGGTGGAGAAATCTCAAACAACAAGGTGGTCCTAGCTCTCACCCACATTGCATTTTGCTGTAACATGATTCGCTGCTCCTTATTCCTCAAATAAGAAACTTTCCTCTCACTGCTTTGGTGTTCTGTGTCACAGCAATCCTTGGTTACCCACCTCTAAAACTTGCATCATAGATCCGATCTTGTTAAAGCACGTGTGGTCATGGATCATAGCTCATCCATTTGGCATCACATGCATAACACCGACTCGGTGCGACACATCCATGTCATAAAACTATGTCATTTTTGTTATCTTTATAGAAAGCTCTTTCATGATAGCGATTTCATCTTTATAACATTCATATCAAATGCATGATGATATTAGTGTGATCATGACGATGGTGTGTGGATGCATAAATTACATTCGTTGATCGGCCGATAGTAACCAACTTTCCGAGTCAGCTACATGTAAAGAGCGATATGCATATTCTCAGAAGCTCAGCGCCTATAGTTTACACTTGACAACACAAAACCACCGTCATTGGCATCCATATAGTGGTCATTGACATACATATATTACTACTGCATTTGTGAAAACGGGGATCTAATCGAAAATTACATAATATCGAGGGGGATTTCAGGTATACAATAATGGTGACCTTCAACTTTTGCAACTTGAGCACAATCGTTCATCATCCTATTTTGCATCATCAGAAGAATGAATAATATTGGTGCCGGTAGTGGTAGTATTCGATGTGGGTTGTTATTAGGAGGATCACTGGCATCCATGTTCCGCTGTCAGTTCCCAGTAGTAAGGCATATATTTCCTATTCGGTAACAGCAATTTCTCTACCCATACTGAGCACTTGTTTCGTGGATCATAGGATGGAATTACATAGTTGATAACTCGTAGTGATCATCTATGACGTTGATTGATTGATGACAAGGTGCGATAAGGATACTCCAAATGCCTACGATACTCTTTTGTGTTGCCAAGTCAACAATTCACATCCAAAAGGTCCTCTGAACAACACCAGCTTGTTATATGTTGGTGGATGGGTGTGTGTGTGCCTGATCCACTTTCTCCTTGTACGTAATGGCGACCTTGTTTCTGTAAAAGCTTCAACCTTTTTATTCACCCATTCTGCAAATCCATGTCGAGATCACAATGCCGATCGGCAACGAAAAGAAGAATGCAAGCGATTGAGTAAAGGGGAGTGCGAATAATTTGGCTGGGAATTACTTGCTCTTGTCGATACTACACACATTCTCCATTCTCCACTACTCCTTCTCACTTCTGATCTCTAATAAAGTTACATCCCATTTATATCATTCAAGTGTTCATTGTCTTAAAACAATGAAATACGCAACTCAAAAAATCGAGTGTAGAAACTAGAATCACGTTTTCATATGTGTTACACTCTAAGATACATGCATACAACGATATTGATTGCATAATTCTTCACTATCATTTGAGATCCAACACGTTTATAAAATGTTGCTTATATCAAAAGTTTCATTCTAAAGCCGATCTAATGAATTTCAACAAGAGTTATTGAAACAAATTATAATCATTTGATTTTATCATAATAAATGGTAAGGTGGCGATTCACTTCCATAAGCTCAAAGAGCTTATGTAATCACAGGAATGACCAACACATAGGTTTGTCATATTCATTGCCACCCTGATCAGCCACGCCAATAAAGAAAAGACCCTCTTTTCATAAATCCAAATCCGCTCCAGTGATCCCCACATTTGACTGGCGTATTGTAACATCTGATAGATAGTATTGGAACCGTTGAATTCATTGGCCGTTAATGCAGCATGTGGGAAGCAGCAGTAAAAGTACATGCGTAGACGATTCATTGCTATGATGCGCATGGTGAGACATAACAATGAAGCGGAGACTATCGGCGTGCACGGACCGGCATACTTGTATAATTGGCAACATACATTCTGCATGCTGGTTCGCGAGCGCTTTACTATCCCAGTTTCCCCATTCTTGTATAATTTGATAGTTTTGGTAGCAGACATTGTCAAGTATGCTGATAGCTATTATTTTCACAATGACACCCACTTGATTATGGAATTTCTGAGTTTGCGATGCTTCTTTGTACTCCTCCACTTATGCAGCCAGCTGCAGTAGAACATTAAAGAAATGAACAGCACATCCAACAGTATGAAATCTCATTGTTCAAATCCAGAGCTTCACTTTTTTAATCAGCCAAAAGGAGAAATATGATCGTCGACCTGGCACAAACATGGCGTGAAATCGGTCGTCTCACATCTTAACTTTTGATACTTTGTAAGAATGTCCTTTCAGGGTCACTGATCGTTTCTGGGCTAATAATCATACTATGCTTATCTATAACACTTTTGTGATACAGGTGATCTTTTTTGATGAAGTATGATTGCTATAATCAAAGTGACCTTTATCAGTTATAAGGATCTTTGATGTAACTGTGATCCACTCTAGGGAACGAGTGAACTTCTCGGGGACTTCTGAAGCATAGAACTTATATATAATCCATCCTACGTTAATGAATCAAATGGATGATTGTCAAGAGTTGTGTCTACATGAGAACACACTAGCTTATGCAGCTGTTTTTTAAGATTGACACATTTTCCACTTTAATATCTTATGCATCAGCTAGTTTGAATACTCAGATTTCATATTGTAGTATAGACTATAGTGCAGGATTAAAGCTTGGTGTCGTATAAGCATCTTTATATCCGTCATTATAACCGGATAGCAACAGTGAAAGAATGAGAACCAGCATAATAAGATATTAAATGTAGTGGTCTATCAACAGATACGATGCATAATGAGTGAGTAATGTGCTCAGACCAGGTGTTCAATATTATTGGCCAGCCATCTGTAATCGGTGGGGATGTTCATCGAAGCGCTACTTGTTTGGGGAGCCACAGAGTCTCCTCCTTTCTTTCCCGGAAACAAGAAAAAAAAAAGTACAACATGGATCAGCAAGCATGTAAGTCTACCAATTATTCAACGTGCAAATCCAAGTACTGACACTTTTGCCATGGGTTGTTTTATAGCCGCCAGTGTAGATATCAACAAGAAGCAGAGCAAATCGTTCACAGCACCAACACCCCAGAACACGCCCATTAACCCTGCACCCATCACATCCGAATATCGTCCAAGCATATCTAGTATTTCAGAAGAAAATAATCAAGGTATGTTGTTGGTTGTGTATATCTAGGGTGGTGTGTATTAGAAAAAGTGCGTGCGTGTGCGTGTATGCGTGTGTGTGTATATTGGGATCAAGGCATGTATTCAAGATATGACAAGAACTAATAACAAGTTGTCAGGTGCTTTGGCAACGATGCTCCAAGGTAGACTCGGTTCTCTTGCAAGTAATCCACTTCCTGCCAGTGTTCAACGCCGTATCCATGGTCTTCAGTATCTGCAATCACAACATGCTGAACTAGAGGGCAAGTTTCAGGAAGAAATCTTGGCATTGGAGAAAAAGTATTTGGGATTGTACACCCCGCTTTACACCAAGCGCGCTCAAGTCATTGCTGGTGCTTATGAGCCTACTGAGGAGGAAGTCGAAGCTGGCAAGAAAGTTGACGAAGAACAAGATCAAGACAATGAGCAACAAAAGGATAAGCAGCCTGCAACATCTACCAGTGATGACAACAAAGAGGACAAAGAGGATCATGAACATGTGGATGGTATTCCCGAGTTTTGGTTGACTGCATTGAAGAATCACCCACAAATATCAGAGAGCATCACTGATCAAGATGAGGAAGCACTGAAGCATTTGGTGGATATTCGGCTATCGTACATGGACAAGCCCGGTTTCAAGCTTGAATTTGAGTTTGCCGACAATGACTACTTTACTGACAAGGTGTTAACCAAGACCTACTATTACCAAGATCATGCTTATGGTGGTGACTTTGTCTATGATCATGCAGAAGGTTGCAGTATTCACTGGAAGGAAAATAAGGATCTCACTGTCAAGGTCGAAACGAAAAAGCAACGCCATAAGGGTAAGTAGCACATTGTGTGGCAGATCAACCCAGATTGCTAAGCCCATTCATTATAGGTACCAATAAGACACGTGTTGTCAAACGCACAGTTCCTGCCGATACGTTCTTTAGCTTCTTTAGTCCGCCAAGCTTCCCTAGTGATGATGAGGAATTGGATGAGGAAGAAGCGGAAGGTCTGGATGCTAAACTCGAAGTGGATTATGAGACTGGCGAGGAGTTCAAGGATAAGATCATCCCTCATGCTGTGGATTACTTCACCGGCAAGGCTTTAGAATATGAAGGATTTGAATCTGAGGATGAAGAAGACTTCTTTGAAGAGGAGGAGGATGACGATGATGATGATCTCGATGATGACGATGATGATGATGACGATGACACGGTAAGATTTGAACCAAGTTTATAATTTCTTCGATGGCAACTAATAGCTTGTTTCCTAGCAGCCTGCAAAGAATGAGAACGCACCCGAATGCAAGCAATCGTAACACAGAATGGATTATTGCATCCTGACATTTGTCTGTAGCTTTAACTTCTCACATTATACCATGAAATACATTTGGATGAAACGCTTGATATAATTGATAGAGTGAACTATATACTTTCTTGCGAATCATCTGCTATGCCATTATCACTTCTTAATTTGAAAATGAGAACCCATTGAGAGACAAAAGATTAGTTGCAAACGAGATATATCTGAGAATAGGGAATAAAAGTACTTTTTGTGCGAAACAAACAATAAAGATATATACAATCAAGGCGAAGAAGGTGGTGGTGGTAACTGATTGTACTGCTCTTGCAAATCGACTAGTTTTGGAGTCATGGTTAAATGTAAATGATGTCGTAGATCGATATCCGAAATCCTTTGCAAGAGTCGCATAAACGTGTTTGTGCAATCATCAATGGCTTCATGCGCTGTAATGCGGTCCCCTTCGTAGTACAACGACCCCATTGAATCTTGTGCAAAATTCAACTATGCAAATGCATTTGTTGCATGAGTATGGGTTGTAACTCGTGATTTCCTTCTCTTGTACATAACAACAATGTCTCTTACCTCATCCAATGCCAATAGATACAACCTTTGAAGGTGCTCGATCTCATTTTTTACATCATTATCGGTCAAATCAGAGATATTAGCGCCACGTCGTCGAAAGAGCATTGTCATCAGCTTATTGCCATCTGTGGATGATGATGACATTGTTGGTGTATTGGTTTTCATATGAGCGTTGTTGTAATCTGATACAAGCTTCCGATAATACGGTGAACAAGGATAGGCGTATAAATGGCTATCGTTGCGTTGTGTCGTCCCATGTTGGTGTTTTTCTCTTCCCCCACGAACGCTTGATGCGAATCTCGCAATAAACGCGATCCATTTCGCTTTGAGTGATATTGAACGGCAAATTATAAGCATAATATATTGGTGAATAACTTGGGTGAAACACTAGTGGCAAGAGAGAAATAGAAGAGAAAAATGCAATGTATTACGTGTAGCTGGCATGATACGTATTATAGTAAGCAAAAATAGGGGGAGGTGCAACATCCATGTTGGTGAAAGCAAACAAAGCCCTGTGACATATCTATTGATGATGGTGGCAATGGTGGCGATCAAATGACGACGTATTATAACGACACTCAATAGGCCCCTACAGCAACAAGCTCCTGCAGTTGTTCGTTTGTTTTTCTATTGTCTTGGTGCATAAATAATGAGTATCACATCTGGTAAACAATAATAAACACATATCATTGATCGTCAAAAGTTATGATATCACTGGAACAAGGATGATATGAATGGACCTGTCAGGTATGATCATCAAATGGTAGGTTGTAATCTCGTGTGCTGATCCATGCATATGTGATAAACCAGCAGCATAAAATGAGATGCAGGATACCATATTTATGTTGCTCCCATCACGGAACCGGAATGTATTAGTCCGCTTTTGTTTGTGTACCTTAAAGCGGCATAAAAGATACATACATCCTAATGCATCACCAATTTTTTCGGATGCTTTTTCTTTCACACACTTCAAGACATACGAAAGCGTATAAACATACACGCAATGTACGCAACATCTTTATTTACTCTTATGTAAAAACTCGCTAATGGCTTGATCCACTGCTTGATGTCTTGTTATTAATACATCATGACCAGCTCCATCGAAACGCAACAGCTGGCTTTGGGGTATGTATTTTTGAAGTCTCGGTGCATGGCGGAATGGTACCGTCTATAGAGTCATTTGCATAAGCTAATGTACGTGATGTATTCCTAATCCATGACATACCTTATCCTCATCTCCCCAGATAACCAAGACTGGTAAATCTGGGCTTTGTTGTCCTATCCTCTCATATCGTTCATGTAAATCATCTAATGGATAATCCATAACCGTACTGAGAAAGGCTCTAAAGAAGCCAGAATGTCCCTGAAACTGAGAAAACACTGCTGTCGCAAGACGATTGAAATCAGGTGATGTTCTTGACTCTTTTGTACGCGAGTTTTTAAAGAAATGTGCGACGCCTTTGTGAGCTACCCATTTGAACCATGGTTGTTGCGACAATGATCGCACCATGGATAATTTGAGCAATTTACCGTAGAGTGGTAGATCTTTCTCAGGATCCATCAGACCAGCTGGAGCAATGAGGACGAGTTTGTTGACTATCTCAGGATAAAATGCGGTGAAGGATGTGGCGATACCTCCTGGGAAATGCATATGCTTATATTATCAGCATCCATGTCATACACGATTATGTCAATTTTTACCTCCTAATGAAATACCGACAACGTTGGCTTTTTGCCAACCAACCTTTTGGAGTAAGAGTACCAGTTGGGTAGTATACAATGATTCATCATAATAACCAGGAGGAGCATCCGAATATCCACGTCCCCATAAATCGAACACAAGCACATAGTATCCATTGTCGGCCTACAATGTAAAATAGAGTCATTATTAATTCATACCATAAAGGCACGTATAATCTTACCAGATGTCTTGCGAGCTTATCATATGTTACAGCACCACTGCTTATGCCATGTACGAGAATGACTCGCTCACCATCAGGATTACCGAAAAGCCAGTATCGCATGGTGCCTTGTGGTAGTTCTAGGAAATGTCCGCCAGGATAAAAGTCAAGGGTATAGGTATCGGATGGTTGAACACGAAGTGATGGAAGAGTTTTTTTGAGCGTAGGATCTGTGCGGAAGAACAATGCCGAAATTATACCGACAATGACGACGGTGAGTAATTGTTTTTTAGTGAATGCCATGTTCCATGTGCGTGTGTGTGTTTGTGTTGAGATGAAAGAAAGAAAGGAAAACAATCGAGCAACTTTCCTCTTTTTGCAGAATGCATGTTGCACAAGCGGATTTTAGATTTTATGTCTCTTTGTCTTTTTAGAACACAGTCTACTGATCCATGGTTTACACATGCGCATATGCTTGCACTGTATTATACCTGGGATACATTTCCATGTTTGGTTTATTAGATCGATTCATATGTTCTTTGTTTTTTCCCTTTTACAATCGCACTTAATAATGATAGCCATTCGATATTCCATCACATGGTTGAGTTACACTTTCTATACAAAGCAAACTGGGGATACCCAGCTGACATCAAGCTTCACATGCAGCTGATCAATGCGACAACTTTTACTTTGACAACAACTGAACATCTTAATGATATAATGAAACCGACATCATTTTAATAAGTATTCCTGACAATGACGATATAATCATGAAAGGAACATAACTTGTGTGTACAAGGACTATTACATTGACCACATTGATGATGGAGTATATAAAAGAAAGAAAACAAGAAGGTATTCTTGTGCAATATTCATTTTAAAATCATGTGTGTCCCTCGTCGTAACAAGGTCGCTGCAGGAGATCTTATCTGGATGCCAATTCCGAGAGAATTAATGGTGATTGCAATCCTGCTTGGTGCAAGCATTGCGCTCATGGTTGTCAAGGCTCTTCCAACTTCATTCATTAATATTCAAGGACTATAATGTTACACAGATAAAGACACCACGAGCTCATGCTCCATTGTCCCTTGTGGCACATTGTATGTAGTAGTATAACTATGAACACCCCTCAAGCGTGGCCTATCTCAATTAAAGACGGAGTGAAGGAGGATTTGGTTTGATTCTCTCTTTCTCTTTTTTTCGTACACTCAGTTTGATCATAACCCTTGTTGTTCTCTTTTATCTTTTCCACTCGGATAATTCTTCTCTTTAATAAGTTTGTCCATTACAAGCCAACACCTGTTTATTCGTCATCATACACCCATGTCTCCTCGACTATAAACTTGCAGTCATTCAACATCAGCTTCCACACTCAATCATACATTCTATTCCCTAATGTCAACAACGGGTTGCTTTGGATCGCTTTGTATGCGCAACCTTAAACACGTCAAGCTCATCAAGAGCTGTTATCCTCGACGAGAGGGTGAGAAGGGACCACGGTCATCAGAACTCAGCTATCTTACATTTTATGCAAGCTCACGACCTGCCAAGCTTACTAAAGTGGGTCGTTATCTCCAATATAAGGTTGAGCGAGATATCTACAAGGGCCGTAAACAGTAAGTATCGAGTTTGTTTGTTATATGAGATTGGTAACTAAGCAGTATCATAGAAACAATCAAGTATCATTATCCATCATCAAGGCACTGATTCAATCCTGTCACCATGATCTCAACCTGTTTTCAAAATGGGTCGTTCGAATTCTCAACAAGACCTTGGATACCCGAGACACTGACCTAGTTGAACTATCATGTGAAACCGTAAGTCAAATAACTCAATGTGTGTTGATATAAGACTAACTTGTGCGTACCAAGTTTGTTATCTTTTGCAATTATCACGATGGATCTACCCTGGGTATCGACCCTGGATTCACTTCAGATTTCGAAGCATTACTACAAAAGTTTGCCAATTTCTGCAATTATGCCAATGAAGATGAGGATTATGCATTAAGGTAAGGGGTATATATAAGAGTAATGAGATCTGTGATTAATGAATGATATATAGGATGCAGTATATTGGACACCGTGGTTTACAAGCGGCAGTTACATCGTCTGCATTACATGCCAGTGATTTTTCGACTCAGCTTGATACCATTCTTCCTGCTCTTCTTCAAACGTTGATCGTTTCTGGAGAAGCCGGTGGTCGTCTAGAGAAAAGGTAAGTAAGCGCATCCAATCCATTGAGATATGATACTTATAACGAATCCAGTGAAACAGTAGCTTCCAAGGAAGGAGAAGGTGGATTGACCCGAGGAGCAATTGAAGCTCTAGCTGCTCAAAGCACTGGTATCTTGTTTTCAAAGTCGAATGGTGCTGCTGTTCGAATGGCATTGGGCTTAGTCTACACGTAAGTATACATGTAAGGACTGTATATACCAGCTTATTCAATGGGTCATGTAGATTTGCCAATGACAATGAACAATGGTGGCCACCAGACCGGGTCGTTAGCACAATGGAACTCATTCTCGACTCAGTACAACAACAATATCGATATCTCTTGGTTTCTGAGACATTGCAACAATTGGAGATTAGCAACACATTGGAACGCAGTTATTTCAACGAGAAACACTCATGTCTTATATCAGTGCTCGATACAGTATTGAATGCCGATAATGCTCCCCTCGTTGGTGTATCCGTATTGGAGGTGCTTAACGTATTGTTTACATTATTGGTCAAATCACTCCATGTCACATCATTCCGACAAGAATTACCAGCCGACCAAAATGATCGACAAGCCGTATTTGAATACGTGATACATCAAGGAATTATACACAGCATTGGTGGTCTTGCATCTCAGAATTATTACCAAAATCAGCTTGACGACATGGCAGGATACATTATTGCCAAGTTGCGTGCCAGTACAACTCTTGATCATGTCGATGGTTTGCCAATTCAGATGTATCGTCGTGTAGCTTTGATTTGTCTTGACCAGCTTGTTGGTGCCGAACGTACATCAGCAGTCGTAGTGGATACGCCTAGTGGTCGGTCAATATCTTCAACAGGTTTACCTGCACCACCTGAGAATATTATCTCGGCAGGAAGTTGGACATCAGCAGTACCCTTATTGACTGATAAGCAACCAGGTAATCTTTGTTTCTTTTACATAACTCATGCTACTTCATAGTTGACTCGAAGTATATGATATATAGAAACCCGGCTTGATTTCGCCAGATCACTTATTCGATACCTGAAGGTTACAGCACCCGCTCCTGAAGCAATATCAGGGTAAGTAATATAACATTTATGCTGCAAATCAAGTACACTAACAAACATTACAACATTGTTTACGCAGCCCCTATCCTGTGGTATGTGTATAACATCATCTAGTTGACTACAAGTTTCTCACAACACTTTCCTGTAGCATTTACTTACTCAACATACCGATGTGTCCTTTGTCAGTTCATTACACCATAACATCATTAATGGAGTACAGAAACAAGACTTTCAAGCCGGTGATTCCCAAGCACTTTATCTTATCTTGTGTTCTCTGACTCGCCGATTTACTGTGGATGCAGCAATAAGAACCATACCACTTGTTTTTAAGCTTCAAGATTTGGTCAAAGATGGGACTATCAAAACCACGACAATTCAACGAGCAGTGATAGCATTCATTGTAGAATGGCTCGCCATGATCGCGGATTATTTCCATATTGAGAATCTTAGCGAGTATATTACCAGCATTCGACAACAACTACAAGAAGCCAACGCATGGACCTCTGCCATATTCTCTGATCAGTTGACATCAACAAATGAAGCCGGCTTTTCAACTGATGACGCTAACAACAATACACCTGTTACCGTATATGTGGATCGACATGTGGTAGTGGAACAGCTTACGAATGAAAAGCAACTTCGTGATAAACATGATACCCATGGCCTAGAATTGGAAAGCAAGTTATACGTGGAATGGGGCTCGCAAGCATTTGGTAAGTAAATGTACCGTTTTTATCAATGCATTGGTTGACGATGTTTATTGTTTAGCAAATCATGAGCGATCACTTCGTATTCGTGCATCCCAGGATATCTCAGATCATAAGCCAAAGTTGGTAAATCCATGGACAACTCCAGAACCAAAGGTACATATAACCTACAGCGAGCTATACAATCGTTTAAACCGATCCATATAATAGTGTATTACGGGGGACAAGAAAGAAACAATCAATGTGGAAAACTTGAAAGAAGCACTAGGTATGAATATCTTTTATATTGTCTTTGAGATCATTACTTATACGACTTGTTAGTTGCTCCTCCACAACAACAGCAGCAGCAACAATCTGGAAGCAGCAGCAACGGTAGCGTGGCAACTTCTGTACCAACTGAAGCTGGTGCTGGTGCCAGTCGACGTTCATCACTGCGAAAGAACGATGTAAATGCTTTTCTCCACGAGCTTCAACTGGAGCAAAATATGCACAGGTAAACATGCACCCTATCTTGTTGCAATATGTATTTTACTAACAATGAACCTTTCCTAGTACCCATTCACTTGTCAATCCACCTTACAATGACTGGAAATGAACATGACATATCATAATTACTACATCACTCTCGCACTTGTCAAATACAACGCAACGGATGTCGTTACAGTATAAAACACTCCAATCATTCCCCTAAGCATATATGCATATAGCAACATAACGCATGAATATATATAAACTTGCATTGATTCATTTACAAGAGGTCCTTTCATAATGTGTCTTCTGCAACAGCAATACGGTTTGTCTAGTGACAATATTTAAACTAAATTGATGATATCGAATGCTGTATCTGATACACAGGAGCATGATCTTCGAGCAAGGATATATGATAATCTTAAGGACGAAGTCAATAAAACACACCCAAGAATATGGTGATAAGCAAATCGCTTTGTTTTTTTTTTTTCTCATATATTTGCAGAATTGTATACAGTACTTGTTTAACTATAAAGAAGCGGGCATAAATATACATCAAGGATAATAAAGGTGACAAAGAGAGGTATCCGTAACCTGTCGGATGGTGCTCAAGTGTTCTACTTGAGTTTTCATGATCAGTTGGTTTGATTGCGTCAGTTGACGTATCGCATTATTTTGCTTGTTTTCTCTTGCTGGCAACTTCTCGGTTGGGATAGCGTTTGCTTGGTACAGATTGAGATCGTTTAAGGTTGGCTTTGGTTGTTGTGGTATTTCCCTGTGATACAGGTTGTTCCGAGAATGGTGATCTTTGCTTAGTTTTGACAGTTGTTGATGAACGTTGCAATTTCGCTGTTGTGCGTGGCTTTTCTCCTAAACCATGCTTTTGCAGATCAACCAATATCCGTGATAGATCGACATGTTGATGACGACGACCTGTTGACGTTGATGCTGATGGTGTCACTGATGGTTTCCGACGTCGGGGAACTAAACAATGGGATTCTATTAGTTTATATAATTCATTCATATCCATCCCATAATTCTACTTACTGGTAGCTGAAAATGATTCACGCGGTACTAATGTTTGATTGGGTGGAATACATGACCGTGGCACTGCAAAACGTTGTTGATGTTCTATTAGGAACTCGAGTACACGTTGTGATTCCTTGTAGCCAGCTGGATTCAATTCATCGTCGGGATGAGATAAGACGCCCTAATGCATGGAAATAAGCTATTTGCCTGCATAATACCTCCTCTTCCAAATAAAAAAAACTTACAGGAGCAAAAACAGCCGCCAGGGCTGATACATCCATTCGTGTCTTGTCTTTGGTCATTGAGAATAAGCCGAGCATATCCATAATGTAAAGTAATAAATATTGATGAACCAAAGGTAATGATAAGATGAGATTCTGGAACGCTTGTATTTTCGCATCCAGACTAGGAAATTCCTCATCTACGTGGGAGAGTCATTAAGGTTGCTTCTAGTGCATTATCTATGCTCGACTTACTCATTGTGTTCTTAAAAGCTCGATAATGATCTAGTGTGATCACAGGTTCGGGCAAATGATTCAAGAAGCGTCGCATCACGTTGGCTGCGTCGTGAACAGTGAAATCACCTTCCCACTTGAACTTGGCTCCAAAGTCTTCAGATTCATCAAACACTGTTTGTAACATGCCAATTCGTTTGCTACTGCCAGAGATACGGAAAACACCTTCCACCATCAATCCTATTAAAGATTTGTTATTACCATTATATCCTATCCATCATCATGATAAAGTTACCTTGCTCCTTTAAGAATGCACCGCATTTTGCGACCACTGTTGGGATAATACCATAGCAACTCATACCAGTCGAAGCGTCCACATATGAAATACTGGAATGAGCATACCTGATGGATTCAGTCAAGGGAATGCCAAAGACTCTATGTTCTGTCGAAAACATGAGTAAAACAAGTTGCATATAAGCTCATTGCTCCAAACGAACCATTGCTAGAGTCTGTTGTGTGGTCCGAAGCGTTGTTGGGTTTTGGATTAGTTGCGACCTTCTTCCACCAGGCACGAATGAGGGTCTTTTGAGTAGGCGAAAGTACGCCCGGGACGTCGAATGAAGACATGAGAATCGATGACAGTGGGCGTATAACAAGTATGGGTATATATAACAAAGGGGAAGGAACGGAGGGAGTAGCTGAAATAGTAAACTTGAAGGAAAAGAAACTGTGATGCACAAATTGGTTTTAGGGTCGCACTTGACACCCACTCACTCACTTACTCACATACTCCTTTGTTCATCATAAACCTCCCTTTTCTAATGACATTAAACACTAGTGTTCGATACATTTCATAGCAACAATCACACTCGTTCAAATAGTATAAATGTTCACTGTATGCACACTTGGTCCTTATTGATCTACGTCGTACTTGCCCAATGTGGCTCGTCCCAATTCATTCGCTCTCAGCTCTTTGTTGTATTTATAAAGTCGTTATCCCTTTTCGATCATTCACGGTTAGATAAAAGACAAAGGAAATGCTTTATTCAACACACAACACGTGCAACTTTGAAATAAGCGTGCATGCTGAATTACACAGATTCATTTCTTCTTGCTATATCTTATTTAACCTGATGCCCTCTGTTGAAAGTTTAACAATCATAAAAGTAGCAAGTTCTGCAAGTTTTTGCTGAGTAAAATCTGGGGCAAACACGCACTGACCATAGTGACCGTAGCATGAGCGGAATATCATGCAATGGTACGACATTGTCCTTTTCCCTCAGCTTCAATCCCATATGCGACATCAACGCCGAAAATTATTCATCTACTGCATGGCGTGTTTAGATTATAGAATACCATTGTCTTTTATGAGGGAAATGTGTTTATCCTATTATAATGGCGGCGAATGCATTGTGTTCATTCTCAAGTAACTCAATGTAGCACAGCAATTATTCCCAATTCGTCATTTACACAATAGACCAGCGGTCTTTATATCCCTGGTTGAAAGTTGGCAAGCACATGTATCATTCACATGATCTATCAGATGCAAGTGCTCTGCATGTATGTCATCGCTTCCATGCATCCTAATATGATGAAAAGTACACGTGGGGAAATAAACCGGGAAGAATCAAAGAATGTAAAGTTTAAACCTATGCGAAAATACAAAAATCAAAGACCAACAACAATGAGCATCAGCCATCTTTATATATCAACCACCGGTCGCGTGATTGTACTGGGTACGTGCAGCATTGATCTCTTACTACACATATTCAATTCATTGGTTATCACTTTCCGACAAGTAAAACCCCAGATTATCATTCCTGATCCGTTCATTTTAGAGTGTAATGTACCTAATGAGGTGTGATGGCATAATTTGACAACAACATGACATCATCTTTGAACCATCCCTGCGCGTCACATTGACAAATATCACTTAGATCTCTAACCAAGTTCTTAATGCGATGTGAGTATACACAATCCTAGTATCCAGCAATTTTAAATGGATTCGCTGAGTAAAAAAGCAAAGAGTCAAGTTGCGTTTCAAATTCCTCAAGTCGCGTCGTATGATCCCTGCACAAAGATGATGGGAGCTTCTCCTTCCTTGCCACACAGGTGCCTGCCATTGTTAACCGATTTCTAGCCATGTGCCAACAGCAACAACAAGAAACAGTAAAGACTGCTAAAGAAATTATAAAGGGTACACGCCATTACCATGACAATGGGTATTAGAGGAATGGATGCATTTACTATTGAACGAGCTATGCATCCGAAAGAGACCGTAAGCCTAACGAACATGGTCGATAGGCTGTAGACTACCGTTCAACGTGTAATGCATCAATAAAAAGGAAACAAGACTTTATGCTGTATTATGTGCATGATTGTGTAGGGGAGGATGATGGGTGTACGTCCAGACTTGTATAATGCAAAGAATGCATTTCCTATTATAACTATTCCCGCCCTAACGTCTCTTTTATTTTTTCTTTCTTCCATTCCTTTTCTACTTTTTCCATAACCATCCCATACATCTTGCGTACTTTTATTAATAATAGAATATGATGCAATCTTCTATAATGGATGCGTTATTCTGCAATGATCAAGAACAAATGGTCATGCCCCAGCAGCAGCTACAATCGTCAGATCAGCATCACCATCGACCCCCTCCTCCACCACCTCTTGCAAACAACTTTTTAGATTATACACCAGACTTGACGACAGAAACTCCAGATGACGATCCCATGGCGAGCTTTGATGACTTTTACATGTCGCCACAAGTATCTTCGTACCTGCAATATCTTAAGGAAGATCCCTCCCCGATGGAACGTTGGCCTGTGCTACAAGATTGGCTCGGATTGGATACCAACAACTATGCATCAAACGAGTTTTTATTTGGGTTACCAACAACAACTACTACAACTACAACTACAGCAGCACCAGCAGTTTCAGCAAGTGATCCTCCAACATCCGATTGGTTATATGATCCATCCCATTGCTACTTTTCCACGGACCATAGACCATCCATTGACTCTTCAGCATGCACAGAAGATTTGCAAGAGTTGATTGGCATGGGTGGAATGACGCGCGACTTTGTTAGTTTAAGTGTAAGTGGTTATTGTTATATATGTCTTGGTATCAATTATAGCTGACACCCGTGGCCAGGACGTGAATTCCTTTGTTGCGGAGGCAGATTCCCAAAAACATGCAGCATCGATTCATTTATCCTACGCTGCACCAGATCATATGCAGGTCGCAGCAGCAGCAGCAGCGGCGGCAGCAGCAGCAACCACTTGCACATCTCCTAATGATAATGCGCTTGGTATCACTAGTTTCGTATCTATGCCAGTGGGTTTGAATCAAATGGCATTAGCAAGTGATTCTGATAGTGAAACTTCCTCATCCCAAGGTGTCACACAAGGAAATGGTCATATCAAACCTATCATGAAAAAATCAGCTTCTTCTACCACCATTTCAACTTCGTTGCGACGTAGAAGAAACCTTCGAAAATCATCATCATCGGATATTTTGCAACACAGGCGTCATAATCACAAGGTGTTGAAACGATCCTCTGATAGTATCAGCACACTTCTTGCGCGTCAACGATTATCAGATGTGGAAGATGAAGAAGAGGATGAAGATGATGAATATATATTCAGGGGAGATGCTGATGATGATGACTTTGCATTGCGTACTTCATCAAGTACATCCACGGCATCCTCTGCTTCTGCTCGTAAAGGTCGCAACGTTGACAAGGCCTGCAACCACTGTAAACGATCTCATCTACGTTGTGATAATATGCGCCCTTGTCGTAGATGTATTGCTACTGGCAAAACTGGATGCAAGGATGTTGAACATAAACCAAGAGGTAGACCACGCCTTAACAAGAATATTAAGAAAGATACATCCCTTTTGTAATTGACATGATTCCTCCTCCCATCCCCACCTTTAGTAACTTTCCTCACTTGTAGCCCTTGTCCTACTTTCTTTAAGATACCCACTCAGTGCTTCTCACGTTAATTTTACATAATAGATACAAATTAGATGTGTATAATAGTCTTTGGAACAATATCATCTAGTTAGATGTAGTGTGTGTATAGCTAGATATCTTTGGGGTGGAGCAATGCATGGTTTTGGTCATCATTAAGAATAACTGCTTTCTCCTTTTCTGGTGAAGAGGTATCCGAGTGTGCTTGACGTATATCCATAACTGATGCAGCTCCATGATCTACAGGGACACTTGTGTGCTTGAAAGAGGACATGGCTTCTCGAAAACCAAAATCTAATGAGCTGGCTGGTGATGAATTGTGTTGTTTATCAAATGCAAAGAGTCGTAAAGCTGTAACTGCCTGTACGTTTTGCCGATCCACTGCTAGATCAAGTGGTGTCTATAGTCAACATGTTGAGTAACTTGTTGCCATTCATTATTTCACTCATACCTTGTCACATTTATCTTGTATATCCGCCTTGGCATGTCGTTTTAATAAAGCCAGAACCAAGCGTACGCTATTGTTTGCTGCAGCATAGTGTAAAGCTGTCCACCCATTCTCATCCGTTTCATTGACATCACTATGCCACTGGAGTAAGAACTCAGTCAACACTTCATCATCTTGATCCACTGCTTTCTGTAATGCTGTTTGTAGGTGTTGGCTATCATTCTTGTAGTCGACCTTGGCTCCTTGTACTAGGCAACGAAGTGCATCCCCAAGCTGAGACTCCGCAATGGTATTCCAAAATGCTTGATCAAGTGATGTTGTATCGCTTGCATGTGCTACGAACGAACGCTTCACATATTTCTCCGTGATCCATAGATCGCGCTCTGGTCTAATCCCGATAAGAAGATACAGTTTCAGTCAAATTCCAAAACTTTGGATCGCTCATCAACTGCCAAATCTTCATTCCTCTACCAACCTTGATGACTTGGAATCAATTCGAAACGCTTCCATGTCTTGTGGGACATACTCTTGAAATATTCCATTTGCGACCGTATTGCCTAAACGAAGCATCACCTAAAGTACATTCAAGTGAGCAATGATATCCCTCTACTACATGAATCCCAATTACCTCTATTGATTCAGGTTCCCATTTATCCAAAGCGATGGATCTGACTTTGCTCACGTGTACACCAAGGCTTCGATGGATACCGGAACATTCGATGCATACAATGACGCCCAAATTGGTACTCGCCCACTCTGGATCTAATATTGTCGTCGTTTTAGCAAAGATAATACATTGAATAAAGATTATGCTTTTTCTTACTCTCAGCTCCACAATCCGCACATTGCTGGTTCCCTGGTTCTTCACGCAATGTTCTTAATAGCTGCTGTTCTGCATCCGAATGTGTTGGTGTGAATGGTCTCTGTTTTGACTGAGACGATGTATCCGTGCCACCCTATCGTAAAGATATGAGTTATCCAGCATCCACATTATGACCAATGTTACAATACCGTTTGCATAGGCAACAGTGGTTCAGGCATTGCTTTATCCGAATTGAGTGCCATTTGACTAGCTGCCTTTAAGGATTGTACCCAATCAAGCATATCTTGCTCATTCTCTGCTTGTAATACGAGAACACTATGCGGGAACATTGCTTAATATAGATATCCTTGAATGATCCAGATTTGCAACTTACCGAGATGGTGAGATCACTTCAAAACAAAAACGTCGATCATAGCTATCAGTGAATTTAACGCTGCATACTCGAAGGTTGTACGAAGAAGGCAGATCATCATCCTTGGGCTAGATCATATATATCATCAGTCAATGCATTCTTTTTTTTTTTTCTTTGATCAATAATGTAAATTCTACCTTTGGACCACGCATTGTACAATGTAATTCTTCCCCTTCGATAGTAAAGTATTTTCGCACCCATGTTTGCAATACGCGACCTCCACGACGTTCGAAAAGATAGCCTGCTTTTGCTATAGATCCTGATTTTGAATTTGATAGTGATGCTGAGCTGTCGTTCAATGTGGGATTGTAATCGGCAGCATTGTTCTATTAGTAATGTTAGCACTCCATATAAAGATCCTGTATCCACTTTTTTCTACCTGTGCCCATGAATTCTGGTAATCGTGGCTCTCCACTGATTCTTCATTGTATCGTTGTCGCGACTATGAGGATGATTTCAGTAAAAGTCAACAAGGCTTTTGCAAAGTTATTACGTCGTGCAACAAGCCTAATCAAATACAGTTCAGTAAGGAAGCCATGCCAATGTGCATGCAATCATGTACCTGTCAAATCGCGCATGTAAGGTTCCAAATCTTTGAGGATCTCGTAACTTTGGTGATGAAATGATGATTTGGTATACATATATGCAAGGATCTACGATAGCACTATTAGATCCCATATCATTATTTTCAATGTATCAATCTTACATCTTCCATGTAATCCACTTTCTTTTTGGCTTCCACATCGTTTAGCTTTTGCACGTAATCCATATAAACTTGATGGAACTGCTTTCTTGTATCTGCGAGCTCATTTGCTGACTGACATACATAGAGTTAATAATCAGCTATCCATTAGGAACATCTTCCCTTACCTCATTGATAGTTGGATCTCTTGGCTTCTTTCCCATGTACTTGGATAATGCTGAATCCAAATCATCACTGGATCTTTCGAAACGCTTCTTTGCTTCCTGCAAACAATGGGCTTGTGTTACGATCAGATCAGGATTAATAGAATCATTCTTTTACCTTGACTGGTGCAATAGTTTCCTTCATGAACTTTTCCAATGGTTCGATAAAAGTGGTTTCGACGTGTGCATTCTACGAATCCAATAAGTCATTGATCTACGAGTGTGTTGCTCAACATACAAACATATTTCTGCATTTCTCCACTTCGAGTAAAGACTTGCCAAACTTTTCGAGTGCATAAGCTGTATCCCTTTGCATATCAGAAGTACTATTCCTATAACAACAAGAGTTGCACTTCCTTACCAACGATCGGGTCATCTTGAGATTGGCCGAATGAAACGAATCCCAGCGCCAGTTCTTGCTGTCGCAAACTATATTCTGCATAACACAACCATTGAGTTTATTCATCTCGCTCGTCAATGCCATTGACTATGCTGTACCTTCATACAAGTTCACCTGCGAGCGGGATAGTTTCAGGAGAACTTTTAACGACGACTCGAAATGTTGGATGGTTTCCTCGTGAGCATTAACGCGTCTTCTGAATTTGGGAGAGTCTTCTAGGCATCCCTTTAAATCAAGCGCCGGCATCTCGTTGGTGATAGTCGATAGCACTCTTTTACACAAGGGGGATGCAGAAGAAATCGATCAAGGGCGTCTGGTTTCTTACTCGTCCATCTTTACACTCCGTTTCGACCCTTTGGCATGATTCTTGACATTGACTTAATGCTATATTACTCTTACTCATAAAGTTATCTTTGGTTATCTATCCATTTGATCAAGCGTAGTTCCATTTATTATCTAATGTGTATAAATGATCCATGGCAACAATGCGTTGCCATGGTCTTGCATAAACTGGTTACTAAGGAACAACACTTGTTGCAGACAACTTTGGATCCTAATCGCTTTCTCACACACCCATCCCTACGTGCAATAAAGATGCATGTTTATGCGTACTGCTACGCGTGTATGTTTTACAGCGAGCTGATCATTGATATGTTGAAAGATATAACCATGCTCACAAAGATTCTTCATCGTGATGTTGCATTATGTATTTGTTGGTCAAAGCGTCAAACAATAAACATTACAGCCTTGGATGCTGTAGTATTTCACTAGTTGTTACTTGTGCGGAAAGATTTGATGGCGAAGTATAAGTGGAAAATATCGTGCCTGAAAGAAACAATCATATCACTGCATTCTTGTATTGTTGACTCATCTTGATATATAATTGTCTCATAGATATATCTCATATATATCCATCCTTTTTATCTTTGACAAGAGTTAGCAATGTGCATTGATATCTTTTAGGAGTGTGGAGAATTGCTCGTTGACATCGAGTATGATAGGCAGATCTGGTGTAACAAGCATCTCGGACTTTACTCACATACATCGTCAGATTGTATTTCGATCCTTGCTTGGTTTGACAGCTAACCCTTCAATGCAACAACCGAGATCACCAATCACTCTCGTCTATAACTAGGAAATAGCATATAATATGAGTGATATAATGATTGGTATTATCCAGCGCATAACATTGAAACTAAACCACCCTCCGTGAGCTCGGGTTTGGTGTGAAATGGATAATTATAAAGCGCGTTACACTAGGCGGGATTCAAGGATCGGTTTGCATCGTGGAAAGGGAACTTATGCTACAATATAATAAAGAACATCACATACATATACAATTAAGCAACTATAAAGATAACCATCAGCGTTAATATCTGAAATGAAATGCAGTTTCAGTAATGAATTGATTCCTCTTTGTTCATATGGAACAAATTCATCCAAAAGTCTTGAAAGAGATAAGCATATGGGTAGTTTTATATAAAGGTTACAAGTACATAATATATCAAATGGACCATCAAGATGTACAATGATAAACTGTATGCATCACGTCCGATGTCCCGGCCTTAACAAGATAAGCTTTCCCTCCGATGTTCGGCTATATGCGTGCTTGTACGTGTGTGCAACCGAGCGGCGGTTTTCTCATTCTCACTTTTGTGGTTTGCACACACCCACGCTTACTTTATTTCTTTTCCACACGCTTCACCACCCACACATTTCAACATGGAAGGCACTACCACCGGTTGCTTCGATTCTCTCTTTGCAGCATTCGGCAAGAGAAACTCTAATGCTGAATCGTCTCGCATTCCTCCTGCTTACACACCTCCTACTGAAGAGAAACTACCTGCTTACGAAGAATGTGTTTCCAAGGTAAGTTTTATATCTTTATCTCGTTCTTCTCGATACTGATACTATTATAGGCTATGAGTCAATTGGATATCAAGCACGATGCCGAGTTGGAACGTATTGTATCCGATGCCATCCAAGCTGTATCAGGCGACTTGCGTCAAATCAGTCTCGATGTGAGTTTATCTTTTTCCACGTTACCTAATCCGCATAATACTTACGATCCATTAGTTGCACGAGAATATGGAAACTGGCATGAAGGAATTCCACGCACATCAAATATTGACTGATTATCTCGAGAAGAAGGGCTTCAAGGTCACTCGTCATGCTTACGGTATGGAGACTGCTTTCACTGCTGAATTTACTCGTGGTCAAGGTCGTCGTATTGGTTTCTGCTCTGAATATGATGGTCTCCCAGGTCTTGGTCAAGGTATAACCTGGAAACGCATAGATTGCTCAATATATCTCATCCTCTTCATCTCGATCCTTTAGGTTGTGGACACAACTGCATTGCCATTTCAGGTGTTGCAGCAGCTATTGGTGTCAAGGCAGCTTTAGAAAGTGGCAAGGCTTCTGGAAAAGTGATGCTCTTTGGTACTCCAGCAGAAGGTAGGATATATTGTTCATGCATTGGGTCACATGATAGTAACTTGGTTTGTGATAGAGCTTTCGATCGGCAAGATTGTGATGGTACAAAAGCGAGCTTTCCAAGATAACGTGGACGCATGTTTGATGCTTCATCCAGCGTAAGTTAAATGATAGTCAATGTAATACTTTATACTCATCATTACTATCTAGTGCCTACGACTCTGAGCGTGGTGCCTTGATTGCCATCCATGATGTGCGTGTAGAATTCTTTGGTAAAGCAAGCCATGCATCAGCTGCTCCCTGGGAAGGTAAAATATCAACGAGGAGAATACACGTATTGCTGAGAAGAGTATATTGACATGTTATACAAAATAGGTGTCAATGCTTTGGATGCTATGGTGCAATTGTGGAACAATATTAGTATGATGCGACAGCAATTGATGCCCACTGACCGTGTGCATGGTATTGTTACAGATGGTGGCAAGGCAGTAAGTATTTGAGGAAAAAGTGTGATATTACATTCAATATAACTGACGTGGTTATGTATAGCCTAATGTCATTCCCGATCATACATCTGCTTTCTTCTTTGTCCGTACCACCAAATACGATCAGATTATGCGCTTGATGGAAAAAATGGAAAACTGTTTCCGAGCTGCTGCCATGGCTACCGGTTGTGAAGTCAAGTGGACATGGCGCGAGATTGGCGTCACCAAGGGTTCGTGGTAACCTTTTGTTCTTTGGAAACTAGTAGCTCACTATATTTTGTATCATAGATGTCGTTCAAAACGGTCCTATGGCAGATGTATACAAGGATTTCATGGAGAGAACTGCCGGTGTCAGCTTCCCTAGTCTTGCTGAACAAGAAAAGAAAGGTGGTGGATCAACAGATATGGGCAATGTTTCCTATGAAGTACCTGTTCTCCATCCTATGAGAGCTATCGGCACCACAGCTGCCAATCACACAATTGAATTCACAAAAGCTGCAGGCACAAAGCAGGCACATGAAGCAACTCTCCAAGGCTCGGAAGGTTTAGCTGTCACTGCCCTTAAGGTGTTGAACAATGATAGCTTCTTTGAAGCTGTGAAGAAGGATTTCGAGTCAACTGTTCGATCGTAAGAGTGTAGAACCGAGCTAATAAAGTATACACAATGCGAGTGATATTTATTATGCAACTGTCCTCTCGAGTGATAGAGCATTCATCCTACTTATACAAATAAAGCAATTGCATACATGTCGCTATGCATTGGATGTGAAACGATCTACTGCTTTGTCCCTCGTTTTTACCACGTAAAAACGTCCTTTTCATGAGCATATGGAAATTGATCAGCATGGAAAAAGCTGCCACTTTGAGAACACATTCATTACTACTGAACCAGGTATGTTAGTTTGGGACCATGTGAATAATAGCAACATAATATAGTCCACATGATTGATGCGTGAAAATGGTCTGTGATGAGACTTTGAATAAAAGCACCATGGTGACATTGCTAAACATGAGTTTTTATCATATTGATGTGTCAAGATGTAGTTGTATGGCGATTCATGCTTATGAGATAACCAAATGGGACATATTATGATTCCATGTTCAACAAGGGGATCACGCAATGCTTGGTCATGGCGTAACACAAAGCTTGCTGATGACGGAACAGAAATGCCGATGCGTTTCAAACAATGCTTGGCACACAAAATGGCATGTTTATTGTGTATTGTTCTGTGGCAATATAAGGGGCAAGGAGCAATGTACTACGCATGAGAGAAGTACAGGAACCAATAAGTGACGTTTTGTGCAGCCACCTGTTTGGTAGCAAAGGTAAAAACTACAGCCTTTTCTCCGTCTGAGCCTTTTTTCTCTTTCTTTACTTTTCTTTAATTTCCATATGCTTGATCATCACATTCATAGCAACAGTCGACGGTCTTGGATCCTTAACTGGTTTTCCCAATGGACATCATCCCCCACCAATACTATCGATTCACGACGACAATCATCCAGCGATGTTGTATCCCAACCCACATCTTCTACTTCATCGATTGAAAATATAAAACAACCAGCCATATCCATAACGACACATGAGCCTAACAAAGGACAACAACGTGACTCTGTGTGTTTTGAAGAAGATCTAGATGATGATGACCAGTTTTCATCAAAGTCTGCACATCGACGCGACAGTAAAGAACGTTCCATTCTAGGAGATCTATGGTCTAGAGCGCGCCGCCATTATCCGCATTATCCTCGATTCCATTGGCCACACCATCATCACCACAAGAAGCACCATTTGCATAAGAACAAGAATAATTCTGAAACAATGCTACCACACAGCCTGAGTCGCTTAAGCATTGCTTCCTCTCGACGACGATCATCTTCACAGAACGAAGACTCATTAACAATCGATGATGCACATCGTCTTTCATCCAGTTTCCAAGAACATTCTTATATTGCTGCGCCAACTACACGCCCTATTTCTGTGTATTCACAGCCACTCACTTCTCGTCCAGTATCAATCTACTCGCAAGCATTTGATGACAATGATGACGAAGATCATACACAATGGTTAGAATCAGAACCACCATGGGCAATTAGTCCAGAGCTCGTAAAAATGGTCATGGACAATGAGTACGTATATACTTAAAACGAATATATTACACAAAGAACTCACACGATCTTTAATCAGTCTTTTTTGTAGCCCCCTGCATGATATTGGTGTGGAAAAGCATGTGTTGCATGTTGGGTAAGTAACTCTCCTTTTATGTGCCAACGCATGCTCATTATTACATAGGCCTGGAGATTGGGCAATGGATGTTGCAACAACCTATCCACGATGGAGAGTCACTGACTTGTTGGCCATGGATCAACAGCAACCTTCCAATCCTCATCGACGACGACGCCACAATCTCAAAACAGTGCGATGCCCTAATTTAGTGGATGGTGGGCTCAGCAACATGGCCGATCATTCTTTTGATATTATTCGGTGTCAATTCTTGAATTTATCCATCTCTGCACAAGAATATAATGAGCTATTGCAAGAAATTTGGCGTGTGTGCGCACCTGGTGGTTTTATTGAATTGGTAGAGTTGGATATGCGCATTTACTATGATCAACCAGGTGGTGCTACTGCTGCAAAGATTACTCAACAGTTCAATTCTGAAGGTAAACTATTTCATGGCTTTGATGCAAGGAGATCGTGGCTAATTTTAATGCTGTGCTATCTTTAGTGATTCATGTGATGGAAGCCAAATCACTCGATCCGCGACTTGCTCGACAATTAAAGGATGCTCTTAAAAACCAAAACGACACAACCTATCACGGTCTCACTAATGGTCGTTACGCATCTCTTCCTTTAGGAATTTGGGGAGGAAGAATTGGTATTCTATTCAGGGACGATATTCACGACTTGTTTGAACGATTTCAAGTTGCAGTAGCCGAGCACAATCAGGTTGCAGAACGCACCGATTTGGAATTGGAATCTGATTTTGACGAGATGGATCAGGAGATGGGACAATATCGTGCTTTTATGAATTTGCATTATGTGTGGTCCCAAAAGGTGGAGCGTCCTCCTATTACACCTTAACACTTCTCATTCCCTAGCTTAACTATAACATTACACCTGTATCATCGATACCCGCTTCATTTCTTGTTTACTCCTGCTGTTATTTCTTTCTTTGTTTCGTAATATTTGTAATATAAGCATCAACTTGTATATATACTTTACATATTGTCCTATGATATCAATTGCTGCTACCTAGCTTTTTTATGCTATGATGTTATAATCTTTAACCCAACCCTAGCTGACCCAGAATTATCTGCCAAAGACACAGTATCCCGATAATTTCGGAATTACATTGATACTTTAAATACAAATTACTTCTTTCCCACCTTCCCAAATCGAACGATCATGGTATCAATGCATTGCTCTCGTTCTACTCTATCGTTTAACATCAAAAACTGTGGATTTCCAAATGCGGCAAGTGTATCTTTTTGTAAATATTCAATATGTAAAAAATATCGAGACGGACAACATGGCCGAGTGGTTAAGGCGTGAGACTAGAAATCTCATGGGCTCTGCCCGCGCAGGTTCAAATCCTGCTGTTGTCGACAT